>CAUYQG010218426.1:0-63040 GCA_963574415.1 Tarsius wallacei
GCTACCACGCCCGGCTAATGTTTTGATTTATTGTAGAGATGAGGTCTCGCTTGCCCAGGCGGGTCTCGAACCCGCAGGCTCAGGCAATCCACTCACCTCAGCCTCCCAAAGGCGCGGGATTACAGGCTGAGCCACCGAGCCCGGCTATAAAGTGTCATTTTTGATGAGTATTGAGAAGTGCCCTAATATCTTTATATAAATTTAGTGGATGACAATTTGAAACTTAATTTCAAAACTCCATACATTAGAACTTAGTAACTAGAGCTATAACAGGAGGTAAGTTTGCTTCAATTTCAAGGAACATTTAATCTGTAGGTGATGATCCAATTAATGTAGTCTAGAATTTTCCAGATAACTCTTATGGGGCAATGGTATAGGAGGAACACATTGTCAAAAGTCTTGATAAGTTCAAATTTTACCTAACCTCCTTTAGATAGACCCAAGTCATCATGCCTCCTTCTTTGGGGACACTTTAGGGAAATAATGAACCAGATGACATGGTATAGAATGACATTCCCATAGTTAATACGAATCTCCACAGGAATCGCCATATGCAGCCTCCTCTGTCTTGACAACATGAATACTCTTAAGAATATCTTAACTTCATACAAATAATAGTTTTTGTTTTTTTAAACAGCTGTATTGATATAATTCACTTACCATACAATTCACCCATTTACATTATATAATTCAATGGTTTTTGGCATCTTATGTTATTAATTTTTAAATTAATTAAAGTCAAAAGTTGCTATTTTACCTATTTTAAGTGTATAATTCACTGGCATTAATGACATTTACCATATTGTGCAACCATCACAACTCTCTGTCTTCAAAACTTTTATCATTCCAATCAAAACTCTGTAATTATTAAGCAATAACTCCCTATTTCTCTATTTTTCAGCCCCTAGTAACTTCTATTTAATTTCAAAACTCTGTTTAATTTCAAAACTCTAATTTCTGCCTCTATGAATTCGCCTAATCTATACGCTTCATATAAGCGGAATCATACAATATTTGTCCTTTTGTGTTTGGATTATTTTAGTTAGCATGGTATTTTTAAGATTTATCCATGTTATAGCATGTATCAGAATTTCATTCATTTTTATAGTTGAATAATATTCCATTGCAGACATAATCCTCATGAATGAAGATATGGATTCCATTCATGACTATAGATCTTGTGGGTAAAATAACCAATTTGTGTCAAACGTTTTATTTGACAAAACCAACTTGGAAGACCTGTTGAGGACATTTCTAGAATTGTACTTCCCAATCTACAGACTATTGCACTATTATTTGCTTAATGTTTTTCTTGAAATCAGTTCATTTTTAAAAAATCTTAAATACCTATCATATCTTGTCCTAAGCCGTCTTCATGGAGTCAGTTGATTGAATTAATACCACATATTTAGGTTAAAATGATTTGCACATATTTGTCTGTGTACTTGCTAAAGTGTATTTTCTAGTCAGCCTCATGTAAGATATAATTCACTTCTCTAACCCCCAAACTTGTGGGGGTGGCTTTGTGTTAGTACACACTAGAATGCTGAATCCTCTATTGAATAGAAATAAAGAGGAGAGTAGTTACAACAAACATAACCTGGTGTGAAAGCCCAGGAGATGGACTGGAAGCCAATGAGTAGGTTCAAGTTTGGGCCTAAAACGATTTCTAATCACTGTGCGATCTTGACACAGTCCTCTGTGCCCTTAGTTTCCTCTCTGTCGTAAGCAGATTGGAATAGATAATCTCCTTCTGCTCCTCATTCCTGGACCCTCTGTTTCTTTCTTCTCCCTTGTTTAGGAATGAGGGGGCTTGCAAATTCTTCTGCAGTTGAGTTCCGTGGGGTTGTGCTGAAAGGATTTCCATTTCTTGGGCTTCGTAGTATTTTCACCCCCTCCCCTTGCATTTCTCTCTCCCCTATTATGATAGATCAAACTCAGTCTGATGTAACTCTTAATGATTTCATTTCTAAGGAGGACATTAGGAGAGCCTGCACCAAGGACATCACTTACCTTCATTTAGAACTGTGGGCACCTGCACTGTGTCCATTTCTAGCAGCGATAAAATGGCAGTAAATCAGAAAAAATGCCATGCCCCTCAGAGCCTGGAGAATGAGCCCTGGAGCATTCTGCTTACAGGGATATAGGCTTGTCAGTGAGTAAATCAGCTCTGTCCTTACACCCCCATCACATCAGGGAAATCTCTGACTTTGTGGGATGGGCTTGATTAGTCAGTCAATCTTTCTCCCCCCCATTGGAGGTTAAAAGTGTATCTCTCCCTTGTTTTCTCCCAGTATGTCTAGTGAGTTTATTGGCCCCCCAGGTTTTACTGCCAACCACAGCTTAGCTCTTGTCTGAGAGATTATTATATGAACCCTGGGTGACTTCTGACTGCAGAAGGGCCCTGGATTTACATTTTTGCATTCCAAAGTCAGAAATATAAATGAGTGATGGAACACTGGGCCACCGAATATTTATATATCTATTTTGAAATTTACATTTCTCCCTTTCTTATGATGGGGTTTGTTGCTCTCAGGGTCGTAGTTGATGGGCCAGCAGCATCAGTGGTGACATAAAGCAATCATCTGGGGAGAGTGCTTCCCAGGCCCAGTGGTACACTCTGATGTGCTGCAGGTTATTATGCCAGCAATTCAGCAGTAATCGAACCCCCCATCTCCCTGGCCCTGTCCCCGCTTCCCTTTTATGATGTCCAATAAATTTTACATGCCCCAATTTGCCTCATCCACCAACCTAATACTGTTTGAATTAAGAGTCTCTTCCGTAGCTTTCAACAATGAAAACTTTGCTTTCTTCAACCAAATTGTTCATAAAGGCCACTCTTGAGTATGCCAGAAAGGGGGCAGGGCTTTGTAGATATGGACAGTACAAATTTGCTGGTCCGTATAGAAGACAGGGTTGCTCAGTTGTTGAACTTGTCGACTGTATGATATATTGAGATGAAAAAGAACGTTTGAAGATAGGCACTAAGTTATCTTGAATGAATAGACTATGTTAGATTAGAAATGTTTTAAAAGTGATGCACACAGTTGAAGTTTTCCTGGTCCCTGATACTTTTCATGGCAGTTAGTAGGAATTAATAATAACAGTAACAACAACAATAGCATCATTACTTAAACATTTACCACTTATTAATTATCTAAGCCCTTTGCATGCATTTAAAAACATTCTGTCAACAGCCCCATGAGACTGATTCTTTTTTGTAAACCCACTTGAAGAGGTGGAAACAGGTTCAGAGAGGTTAAGTAAGTTTCTCAAGATTACACAGACAGTAAGTGACATTGCTAGGACTAGCTGTCATATTGTCTGATAGATGTTTTTAACACTATCCAATGCCACCATGTGGAGTGGGCTAGAAGCAGTTACCTTGAGATATACGTTAGTAAATTTCTCATCCACTCAAGCCACTCCTCATCTCCTCTTTATTTTCTCCCATCAGTATTTGCAAGACATCTACTATGTGCAGACCCTGTTCTGGACTCTGGGGTCATAGCAGTGAAGATGGCTAACAGTCCCTGCTCTTGTGTAGGTTCTATTCTAATAAGTTCCATCAGGTGATGAACACATAAACAGACCATACACTTTCCAACATTGACTCGTGCCTCAAAGAAAATACACTGGAGTGGTGCAATGGAAACTGTCCAGTTGGGGAGGGGAGTTACTTTAGCTAGGATAGTCAAACAAAGGCTTCCTCCAGGAGAGGACATTTGAGCTGAAACCTAAACAATGAAAAGTAGCTGGGGATTAGGTGTATGGGGGGCTTGATTCAGATAGAAGACAGGCAACCGCAAAGAACCAAGGCAGGAACCAGTGCCTCGTGTTGGAAAGCCAAGAGGAAGACCAGAGTGGCTGCAACATTATTAGCTATGGAGGGAGGGTAGATTGTGAAGTCAGGAAGTTGGCAAACCACAGGGTGTGCAGAGCAGGGCGGAGAATGTGGATGCCATGGTATTTTCAGTTCATTCAATCAATATTTTACTGCCTGCAGCCCATTTTCTTTTACAGCCTGCCTTCTTTTCCTTCTGCCTTGACTTGAGTCTTACCTCATAATGGGCATTTTAATCCTCTCTGTGATGCAGCCCAATGCCTCTTGCTGGGCATCTTGCTTTGTTCCAGCTCAGGGCAGCATTAAAAAAGAACAGAGGAAGTCTCCAGCCGAGAGGGGCTCAGGAAGGAGTGCAGGTTGCAGCCCAAGAGCTCTAATTAAATCAATGCCGTGCACATCCTGTCCACAAAGCTGGGGGCAGTTGTATGCTCTTAACTGATGCCATGATATACACTTAAGAGTTGTATGACTTCACAGAAGCAATTAAATTGGCCTGTTTAATCAGTGGTAAGTCCACCATCAATAACAGTTATTATTTCTATTGATTTGATAAGTGCACAGTGGAAATAATCACAAAGTATAGCTATCTCTTTTCCCCTGTCCTTTGCCTAGATGCCAAACCCTAAGCTATCCTGACTGAATGTACAGTGATCTCTTGAATAATCTTACTGCAGATCTATATGTAATCAAGCATTTCTACTTTATAAAATTTCCATGTTAAAATAAAAATTCCATACCTTTCAGTTGAAACAGAAGTTTTAAACTTTTCAGTCTTTTGCTTGGTGACAATGGAATGCTTCCTAGGGAGAGTGATTAAATATGCATTTTCTCTTCCAGCTTTATCCATCTTCTGTATTGTTTTCCTGTATATCAGTCTGTGATCTCATTTTGGCCAAATGTGTAGGTTTAGTGGACACAAAATAGGCCTGGTCGTTGCTTAGTTGTGGATATATACTCAGTTTCATGGATGTTGGAAAATCTAAAGGACGATCCAAATTCAGCAGAATTTTGGAAGCTGCTTTTACCCCAGGACTTATTATTGCCTTTCTTCTTCTCATAATTTGGTACTTTTGTATATGCAGTCCCAGAGGTCTTGAATTACCTCCCCTCACCTTTTTGACTAATTATTTCTATATACTTGCGACCAAGGGAGATGAGCAGAGTCAGAGTATACCAAAATTGGAGTTGAGCCTTGGGGAATAGAAAAGTGAACCTCAATTCAGGAGTGAAGAAGGGGGCCTGACTTATGTGTGTAGTCATCCATTAGGAAAAGCGAGAAGGCTAAAGACTCTGTCCCTTTCTACTATCCCAGCATGAAGGCAACATGAAGGAAAAGGGAGGGATCGTTGGTCTTCCACGATACTTCTCTCAGAGGACAGCATATCATTATTCTGACCTGACTTCACTCAAGATAAGTCTCAGGAATGCTGAGAGATAGTCAGAGATCCTCCTTGGATTTTTGGCCAAAATGGTGTATGTGGGGAAGAGGGTTATAATATGTCCACTAAAATTTAATCCTCCTCAATGGAAGGTGAGCTCATTAGTGCCACGTGGGACTTGTATAGGCCATAGCTCTCATGGCTTTCATCCAAGGGCTGCTTTATTTCCAGATGGTTCTATAGCTCTTCAATAGAACCTAAAAACCATGGTATGTGAGGAGAAACATTGTCCCATGTTGTTTCAGATGTTTGTATATGTGCCATGTAGAATGAGTTCTATCATCAGAAGGATTTGGGAAATGCTTTAAATTCAATTTCTCTCTTGGGTATTAATAATATATATTATTGTGTAAAGAGCTTTGAGAGTCTAGAGTAATTTCTCAGCATTTTCCAAACATACTGGATCATAGAACCCTTTGTCAGAAAAGGCCTATTCCCCAGAATATGTATTAGAAAAAGCTGGTCTAGAAGACTAACTTCTTATTTTATTATTTTATTATTTTTTTATTTTTTGAGTTGTAATCTCACTCTGTTGCCCAGGCTGGAGTGCAGTGGCACACTCACGGCCACCACAGCCTTGACATGCTGGGCTCAGGTGATCCTTCTGCTTCAGCCTTCCAAGTAGCTGAAACCACAGACATGCGCCACCACACCCAGCTAATTTTTTGGTTTATGGTAGAGAAGTCTCACCAAGTTACCCAGGCTGGTATCGAACCCCTGGACTCAGGCAATCCTCTCACCTTGGCCTCTCAAAGTGCTGGGATTATAGACTTGAGCCACCGTGCCTGGCCACTCCTTATTTTTGTCCCCCTTGTGGGCTTGCATATATAATCATACATGGGGTAAACATCCTTTCATTTATGGAAGACTTTTTAGTGAGAAATTCCATGACAGTGCTATATAGATTGTTTGTATTATAATAGAGTCATGTTCCCAAATGTAAATATGTCCACACATATATCCCCTATACCAAAAGCTCCTAATATGGTTTCATGGAAATGCTTAGTCTTTTGGGCTAGAATGTGCCATTAGGTCAAAGCTCCTAGAATTCCTTTTATTAGATTTTATTTAAATAGAATATTTATACTTGACAATCAATATATTTAAACCTTTAAAACTGCTAATTAGCTTAAATTTATGGTTAATAATGTCACATTATATACATTATGGAACCATTATAACCATTGGACACAAACTATTTCATTCAGAGTTCATTGAAAGTGTATAACCTTTGTTGTCATTTTTTAAACAGTATGATATCTAGTTTGTTCATTGTTTGCATATAATGTTCATAAACTTTTCCATATCTCTGTGCAACTTGTACTATTATCTACTCAGTACATATGACAAAGTTCCATGAAGTTACTCTCCAAAGAAATATAAATTTGAGCTTAAAGTCATGGCCCCTAAATTCTGTCCAGAAATTTCTTAAATGGGGTTTGGGGTTGTGGTAATGTATGTCTCCTCCAGAAGCAGGGAAGTGAAGGTAGACTCTCATGTCCCCTTGTATTTTCCTCATTTAGTATCCCTAGACCAGGTGAATGAAAAAGATTAACTAATGGGGATATTCCAGGATGAAATCAAATGATTTGTGTAGAGTTTGTACCAGAGTACCTGCCATATAGGAAACAAGTTCAGATATTGCTGTCATGATTTTTATTATCTTCAGATATCTTTGTCTTCTTTTATGGATTTTTTGTAAACTGCCTTTTTTCAGATAAAGCAGGATATACATTTCTAAACATTTGAAGATATTTGAAGATACCTGTTGCTATCATCTGGTATTCCAACTATCCCATATTAATAGTATCTGAGTCATTCATAGTATATCCTACACTGTTTCAATATCACAAGTTTCAGGTGTTAGAAAAAGTCATTATACAAATCTTTTGTGAAGATCTTAAAACACATTTGGAAGAGAAATATATTTGCTCATGTTTCCTCTCTTTAGTTAATCCCATCTAAACCTATTGCATATAAATCAGAAGAATTAAATGAGTTGAGAAAATGGTTTTTCTAACAGCAAATTAGATATGGATCATCTGGCTATAATGGGTGTGGGACACAATCTGTGTATATTCATTTGAAAACCAACTGGGATATTTCTAATGTGACCAGGTCTATAGGAATACAACCATTTCCAGGGAATAAGTAGTGCTTGGCCAGACATTAAAGGTGGATATTGTATGCATTTATATGTGAGTGTGTGGGTGTCTTTGAAAAGTCAAGTAGAGCACTTGGTACATCCCACAGGTGTCTATATTCTTTATTTTGTTTAGTTAGAACAAAGCACCAGTAAGGTAAAAATTTCAGATTTCATCCTTGTGGGGGCTGCTTTGTTTGGTATAGGGGAGAAAAAGGAATGATGGTATACCCATACTTTTTATAAAATTTGAATCAACGATCATTCTAATGGTAGAAGAATAGAGTATACATTTTTGAAACTGGAGTGGTTACAATATATGTTAATTTTAGATAAGATCACTACTTTTCTGCTCTGAAGGATAAAGATCACAACTTCTCCTACCATTCCCTCACCTCTCAATTTCTGTCAGTTGCATTATTATCTTTATATTGTCAGTGAAAATTATATTATCATCTATAACAATGCTTTCCATAGTTGTTTAGTATTGATTCCATATTTAAATGAACTAAGAGTTTGTTAGTGGTTGTTTTAATCATAGCTTCTCCATTCCTAAATTCTTATTCAAACCTTAATTGGCTGGATTTCTTTTCAGGACATTATCCTTTTCAAAAAGGGATCACGAGTCCTGAGTAAGTTCTGTGTTTGTTATATTTGAATGACATTTTAATTTGGTATAATAGCTGTAGGATATATACTATTTATATATATTAATATTTCTTCATTGTTTCCTGGCAGTGAATGTGATTCTGCATAAGTATGAGGTCAGACTGACTTTTCTTCCTTATAGGAGATTTTTCTTCCATCTGGATGTCTAGAGAAAATTTTCCCTTAAATTTTAGTAACTTAGTTAAGATGTATCTGATTGTTGATCATTCTATATATCATTTTTTTAAAAACTTTGTAAACTCTTGTGATCTACATTTTTTTCTTCATTTGGGGGCCTTTTTGTAGTTTATGTTCTGTTCCATAGCTATGCAGATATTATTTTCATTTGCTGGGAGTATTAATTGATCTAATTTTATGTGCATTCTCTGTGATTGTCAACCTTTTCTTTGATTTTTAGTGTTATCCCTCTGTTCTTTGATCTTCCCACATTTCTTTATAGTTTTGAATCATATTCTCTTGGTCCTTGTTTTGTTTGCTTAGGTCTTCTTTTACAAGTCATTCAATTGTGTGTGTGTGTGTGTTGAGTTTATCCTGTTTGTTGTTGGCCTAGCTTCCTGAGTCTGTAAAAAAATTTTTCACTAGAATTTGGTGAGTTTTTGCCCATTATTTCTTCAGATACCTTTTCTTCACAATTTCTTCTTCCTCTTCTTATATTACTCTAATTACATATATGTTAAACCTTTTGATATTGTCCCACAAGTCCCTGAGTCTCTGTTCATTTTTTCTCTTTTCTCCACCTTGGATAATTTATTTTTTATCTATCTTCAAGTTCACTGGATCTTTCCTCTGTTATTTCCATTCTGTTATTGAGGCAATCTAGTGAATTTTTCATTTTTTATACTGTACTTTTCAAGTCTAAAATTTGTACATTTTTTATAGCTTCTATTTCTTTCTTGAGAACTTATATTTTTCCATTAATTTTAAGTGAGCTTAACTTTACCTCATGGACCATGAATAACAGCTGCTTTGAAATCTTTATATGATAATTCCAACATCTGGGTCATCTTGGGATTCATATCTTTTGATTGTTTTTTCCCTTGAGAGTTGGTCACATCTCTCATGGGGGAAAAAGAGTAGATTTTCCTATTTTTTTGTGTACTAAGTAACTATTTGCTTATGTCCTGGGCATTTTGAACATTATGTTACTTCAATATTATATTATATCCCTGTGAAGAATGTTGATTTTTATTTGTTTTTCTTTTAAGTGGGGAATCAACCTCATTCCTTATAGACCACAGGCTCTGCCTGCCTTTTGTGGGTTCTTATCTCACTTCAACCTTCAAAGCCTTTGTCATTTTCCTCTTCATCTGTCTTATGAATGTACACTTAAGGGTTAGCATGAAAGTTGAGGGGTAATTTACAGTCATCATTCAGTTCTCAGTGCCCTTACTAAGATTCAAGTATGTCCTGTACATGCACAACTCAAAGATGATCTGGAAACATGTGTAGTTCATATATAGAATTAGAAGTTTCTCTTCTCCACCTTTCTCCACTCTATAATTCCCTCTACATCTTCCAGTCTTTCAGAGCCCATTTTCTCAGCTCTTCAGCCCAGAAATATAGAATAGAAATAGAAACCAGAGTTTTAAATTCCCCCATTGCTCCCCTGCCACACAACTCTGTGAGTCGGGTCTACAGTTGGGGCAAAGCAACATAAAAAAGAGAAATAGGCCGGACTCAGTAACTCAGCCTGTAATCCCTGCACTTTGGGAGACCAAAGTGAATGGATTGCCTGAGCCCTTGGGTTTGAGACCAGCCTAGGCAACTTGGCAAGATTTCATCTCTACAATAAATCAAAAATTAGCCAGGCATGGTAGCACACACCTGTAGTTCTGGCTATTTGGAAGGCTGAGGCAGAAGGATTGCTGGAGCCCAGCAGGTCAATGCTGGGGTGGCTGCGAGTGTGCCACTGCACTCCAGCCTGGGCAACAGAGTAAGATTCCAAATCAAAAAAAAAAAAAAAAGAAAGAGAGAGAAACTCAGAAACTCACCTGCTGGTGGGAATTTTCTCCACAATTTGCTTGCTTTTGTTTTGCTTTTCAGCATCCTCAGCATCCTTGTATTCTATGGAGAGTTTTTAGTTGTAATCAGTGGAAGGGATAGGATATAGTGAGCTTACCCCATTGTGCTGGAGGTAGACCCATCCAAATAAATTACATTCAGCTGAGCCCCTCTTGTAATAAAGTATTGCTCTTATTAAGTTGTTTTATGAGTGGCATAGAGCTGTTTTGTTTTTTTCTCCTGTTGCTTCAGTCATTGGTTTGGGGGGGAGTTTTTTGTTTGTTTTTTCATAATATGCTTCTGTCTTCTTTTTCCTGGTTTCATTGGTGTTATTTTCTAGCAGGTCTGCATTTTTGCCATATTATGTATTTTCTATTTGATCACACTTGAGTGACTTTGAGATATACAGTGTGAATGGCTTCTTAATTATCTTTCCACCTCATATAAAATGAGTTTCTTTTACCCTCAGAGTTACAGTTTGAAAAGTACGTATTTCATGTTTTGTAGCTTGGGAAATAAGTATAGGGAGGATTCTAACTCAGCTGAGAGGGCTATGATCTTTATTATAATATCCAGACTCTGTTCTCTCATCTGCCAATCTGTAAAATCTTTATCAGCATTTATTTTGGGGCTTTGGATCATTTATCCAATTCCACATGTAGTCTTGAAATTTTCCTACCCATTAGAAAATCTACCCTCTTATTATTTCTCTGTGTTTCTCTTGTTTTCCCAGTAGTTACTTAATCCATTACTCAGGTAAAAGGAGAAGAAAAGAATGCCTATATTTGGGTGCATTAATGAGAATTTTTAGGATTTTGGGGCTTTCCTCTATAATTACTGGTGATTTCTGGTGTTGTTTGAAGATGAGCTGTGCTATATACCTCTAGTCAACCCCAGGATCTCTGTCTCTTTCATTGAATTCCAGTTTCTAAATCTGTGCTCATGTGGTACCCAACTCAAAATAGGCATCTTTTCATAAATCGTGGAAATATGCCCTGAAAAGTGAAGTGTTCCTGTGCAGATTTGGTCATTACTGAATCTTCCACTGCAAATCCTTTAAAAACATAATGAGATCATGACTGTGAAAGTGCTTTATAAACTATAAAGTGCTCAGTGCATGTGAGATTGTGATATTATCATTACTCGTGTCACCTTTGCTGCTAATCATCATGGATTGACCCAAGAAACAGGCATTCCTTTCTGTTTCATTTTTCTGTCTTATCCTGACCTTGACACTCTGGCAGCACTGACCCTCAACAAGATCACCTGACAGTCAGTGGTGACTCACCACACTATTACCTGCCTTTGTTAGTAGCACTCAGACCGCATATAGGTAATTCCCCATGTTTGTGTTCATTGTCTCTATAATAAAACATTTTCCTTTATAGAAACTGTGAATCTAATTTCACAAAAGCTCTGCTATGGAACCCCTTCTGAAAGCCACTAGTGTATATTTTAAATTTGAAGTCACAAGCTGATTGGACTTTCTTGGAATATTCCTTTACTTTGCCTAACATCTTTAAATAGTTATTTGGTACTATGGTTGGTTATATATTTGCTCAAAAACTACCATTGCTGGGTGGAGAGAAGTAAGCATGATAGAGGTGGATGGGTTTGAACAAGTCTGAGATTTTATTTGGATATGCTTTTCATACATATGTATTCTATTTCCTTGTTTTACTGTGAGGCCGTTGAGGATAGAAATAATAACGATTAAGCCTGTTCTGGAAAAATGGAACATGATGGAAGTCATGAGCAATACCCATAGTACTATAAATGAGAAAAATAAAGTGCTAAAGAACTGCTGATCAAATACAGTTAAATACAAAACCGCTGCTGGTTTGGTCATTACAATGGTTAAGAGCATGAACTTAGAGATTGACCAATTATAACTGGATGACCTTGGACAAGTTACTAAGTTACTTAACCTTTCAAGATCACATATGTGATTGGTGATAATGAGAATATTTGCCTCCTAGGACTTGATAATGACTATAAGGTGTTTATAGTAGTGCCTGGAACATAATATAGGTAAAAAAATGTTATCTGTTATCATCTCTATAAGCCATTGTTTTATTCTTTCAAGATTTAGTAAGGTAAATACAGGACAAATGAAAAGACATAAAACTTAAACAGCATGAGATAAAAATAGAGTTTATTAAATTAAAAGTTGATATAGTCTTAGGATTCTCCAGTACTTCTTATAGGTATTGTTTTGAAATGTTACATGTGTTATCTAATTTAATATTCATAAAAAAACTATGAGGTAGGTACTATGCACATTTTATAGACAAGGAAGCTGAGACACTGAGAAGTTAAGTAACCAGCCCAAGTTCCTGTAAGTGGTATATGGTTGAGCCAAGATTTGAACCCAACCAACCTCTGAACTTAACCCTTATTTGAGTTGGGGGATGTGGGGTGGAAGAATCCATAGTAGATTATTGGTGAAATTAGATTTGGGGCAGTGTCTTCACATTTACGGAGGAAATTTTGAAATATTTTCATTATCAGAAATCATCCAGGGACACATGGAGAAGTCATCCAGGAACACAGATGAGCCAGGGAAGAAGTACTTATAATTTGTTTCATGGTAGATGAAATTAAACAGGAAAAAATGAGAAGCAGTTGTGGAGTATAGTGGATAATGGATCTGGAATGTGACGGAAAGAATGATGGACAAGTATTCAAGACAACTGGATATGATTCTCCTTTTGCCATCTTCTGTTTTAGTGTCCGTGGGCAAGCTGACTTAACTTGGTGTGGGGGACTTGGGTTTCCACAGTGGTAAAATAAAGAATTATATGGAATTACTTCTCTGTACCCTTCAGGCTCTGAAATACAAATATTTTTGCATTGTCCACCCTGCTAACTGGAAATTATGAATACCATTGATTTAATGCTTATTTTCTATTTTATTTTGTATTTTACAGATTGGCATTCATTTATTTAGTCCCTGTTTGTTCAGGGTGTACTATGAGCTCACTGTGTGACTTGTTTCTTTGATTGAAATTGGTTTGGGGAGAAAATGTATTTACCTCCTGGATTTCTCAGAATTCCAGCAAAGTGCTCTAAACGTAGTAGGTACTCTTCAGTGCTGTTCATATTAATGACAACGGTAGTAGTGTGTCAAATGCTACCTGGAGTTAAGTGTAGCAAGTGTGAGAAAAATACCCTGAGTTAGCCCTCAATAACTTTTATAGGGAATTTGCCTCTTTTTTAAAAAAAAGATATTGGGCTATTTGCTGAGAAAACAATAAATATGAGAAAAATCATCCCTGCCTTCAAGAAGCTTACTAAAAAGGAAACAAGTAACCATTGTAGAATTTAGGCTCCCAGGGATGAGAGGACTTCACAGTTATTTAGTCCAATGCTCCATGCACATTGAATCCCCATTACAACATCCCCACCAAGTGGTAGGCATTTTCTTAAACACTTCAGTGACAGTGAACTCACTACTTCTAATTCTATTCAGGGTAGAACAATGGGGTTCTCAAGTTTTGTGTAAGAGGAAGTGTCTTACTGAAGAGCAAAGGTATTTTCTAGCTGAGGAAAATTCATGAAGGTCATCTTGGAGATAAGAATTTGGTAAGTGAAGTTATATGGAAAAGGACTTCAAAGATTCTCTGTGGGGAGCAAAGTCACAAAAGGACAAAGGCATGGTGCAGGAACATCAAGATCTAGTTTGATCATTTAGCAGTGGTGGGTTGAGCATAAGGAGCAGTGAAATTGTTAGAGATAGACTGGGGTCATAATTTGGAAGACCTTGAATGCCCTCTGCATTCGGGGTGGATAATGGTCCTAATGAAAACCATAATTATATATTCAATGGGTGGCTCACTGAGTAAATCACTGTTAGCAATCAAACCTGATGTGTTCCCCAAATCCATGTCCTTTATACTCACCTGGGTAACCGCCTCTTCACCCCGCATGGGTTTTCTTCAGTTCAAAGAGACATGGTTAGAACAGGAATTATGAAAGGCCCTCTACTGGCCTTATTTCCATGTAGATCTGTTTTATATGCATAATAACCCTAAGGGGAAGCTGTGTCAATCTGCCCTACCTGACAGAGCCTTAAATCCTCCTAGTGCTGCCTCCACTATTGGACATGTGCCAAGTGGCTTACAACCTCAAAGCAAGAAAGCATCCTGATTTTTTTGTGTGGAAGGTGAATGGTGGTGGGGGTGGGGGGGGGCAGTGATAAACAGGTCTTGGCTTGTTATTGTCTTCTCCCATGATAATGAACCCATCACTAGCATAGGAATTTAATGCAATGATTTTTCCAAGAACCATCCAGCTCCTTTGCAGCCCTGCCTGAAAAATGTAAATATACCCTTTCTGGGGACAGATTTGCATTTTTTGGTAAAAGAAATCCATATCTATGGCAAAGATGTCTCTGTAATTATAGAAAGTTTATTTCTGTCCCCAGATGTCAGCAATCAAATTCCACATAAATATATTTTGTGTAAATCTGTCGGCAGCTGGTCTCCATTCAGGTTTCTGGAGATATTAGCCTGTCTTTGAGTTTATGACAAAGTTAAAAATTATTCATTAAACTGACCTGCAGTATATTCAGTAACTGGAAAATTGCCTTGCAGTTCTATTTGGTTTGTAGATGTGATCACAAGTAAATTTTTAACTTAATTAATTGGCCGTTTCTGTTGACAAGAAATTTATGTGGTAATAATTTGCTCGAAATAGATGCCGACTGTAGGAAATGAGATATCCATCATAGGCTTGTGTTCCACCAGCTGCACAGTGGCTATTATGAAAGTATTTCAGCCTGCGTCGACCCCAGTGTTTGTGCAGTCAAGATTATATATACCCACGATCCATAGCCTGCCAGAGAGGCGCTGGTGGAGGTCTATGATAACAAAGACTTTGTGATTTATGGCTTGCTGTGAAAGCAGAGCTTGATGAGATTAAACAATTTCATAGCACAAGTGTTTCTCAAGACCTGATTTGTAGTTGCAAGCTGATGGTAAATCACATTTATATATCTGCAAGCGTGCTCAGCAGAGGACTGCAATTACAGTTTAAGACAGCTACTTTTTATTTAATTTTTATCCTGGTTTTGTCTCTTTTATATCCCCTTCGTCTGCAAACCATTCACCTTCACAAGTCCTTTCCTGGTTAGAAGGCCAAAGATTGAAGTCAATGATGTTCTTCTTGTCTTTGTGCCAGCTTCAAAGGGAAGTCAGGAAGATTCACAGCAGCACAGACTGGTTCAAACTGGCCCTGACTGGTGTGAGCTCTTTGTTCAATTCTGTGTCCAAAGAGAAGTCTGTTTCCTGTTTTCCCTCGGTGTGCTGCTGATACCTGAACATCTTGATGTACGGATGGAGGAAGAGGGGCCTTCATCATCCTGGGATAGAGGGCAATGCGGAATACGTAATGTAAAAGGATGATGAGGATTGAATTCACTTCAGAAATTCAACTTCAAGGTTACAGGGTACCTCAGGGGTGGACAGCTGGCTGCCCTTTAATGTGAAATGTGGAATTGTGTTTCCCTACAGCTCTGTGAGGAATAAACTCTGTAATCAGTTTATTTAACCAGTTTATCGATTATCTACTATGACCACATCTCTGTGGTAAGTACTAGTACAGCAGCAGTCTCTCCCCTCAAGCAGTTTATAATCTACATATGATGTGAAAAAAAAATAAAACTAGATGTGGCTAAACTAGTGACAACCTTAAATGGGTGGTGCACACATCGCTGGATGTCAGTGGGAATGAGAGAGGGAGTTCTTCCAGCTGACAAGCCATAGAAAGAGAGCATATAAGACAAGTGCTCGAAGGATAGATCAGACTTCAAGTAGGAGAAAGAGGGAGTTCTGGAAATTTCAATGATCTGCACTAATAGAGGCCTCCAAAACACTCAGCCATGAATTCAAGTCCAGGCTGGGTGGCTAGTAATTGAATAATTATAATAACAAGGCCAGACGCAGTGGCTCATGCCTATAATCCCAGCACTTAGGGAGCCTGAGGTGAGAGGATTGCCTGATCCCAGGAGTTTAAGACCAGCCTGGGCAACATGGTGAGACTTTGTATCTACAATTAAAAAAAAAAATTAGCCTGGCATGGTGGCACACATCTGTAGTCCCAGCTACTTTGAAGACTGAGGTAGAAGGATCACCTGAGCACAGCAGGTCAAGGTTGCAGGAGCAGTGATCACACCACTGCATTCCAGCCTGGGTGACAACGTGAGACTCCAACTAAAAAAATACACATAATAACATAATAAGAACTTTCAAAAAAAAAAAAACTTTCATTGAATGCTTGCTATATGCACAATAAATATTATATATGTATCATCTTATGAATCCTCTTAATAACCCTAGAAAGTGAGCACTATTGTGATCTCCATTATGGAACTAAAGAAACTATGATTCAAAGAGGTTAAGTAACTTGAGCTGATTCAATCAGTACCCTGGTGTATTTCATCCCAAAGCCTGTGATCTTAATCACTGTGTTGCATTGTTTTTAGACAGGGTAAATGAATGTTTTTTGGGAGGCAATCCCACTGTTATGCCTGCTGGTCACATCTTCAAGAGCTCTCGGGTTGTTTCTCTCTCCCTTACAGTAGCTAAGGTTTGGAATGGTACATTTGGTCTTGGTGGTAAGTTGAATGATGGCCATCCAAATGTATCCACATCCTAATTCTTAGACCCTGTGATTTTTACCTTATATGGCAAAAGGAACTTTGCAGATGTGATTAAAGTTTTTTTTTTTTTTTTTTTTTTTTGGAGTCAGAGTCTTACTCTGTCGCCCAGGCTAGATAGAGTGCAGTGGCACACTCACAGCCACCCCAGCATCGACCTACTGGGCTCAGGCAATCTTTCCATTTCAGCTTTCCAAGTAGCCGAAACTACAGGCATGTGCTACCATACCTGGTTAATTTTTTGATATATTGTAGAGACAAGGTCTCACTAAGTTGCCCAGGCTGGTCTCAAACCCCTGGACTCAGGCAATCCTCTCACCTCGGCCTCCCAAAGTGCTAGAATTACAGACTTGAGCCACTGTGCCCGACCAGATTAAGGATCTTAAAATGGGGAGATTATTCTGTATCATCCAGGTAGGTCTGATATAAGCACAATGGTCCTGAAGAGGGACTCAGGAAAAGTCAGAGTCAGACCAGAAGGAGATGTAATAAAGGATGCAGAGACTGGACCAGTGTGCTTTTGAAGATGGAGAAAGGGGACACAAGACAGGGAACATAAGCAGCAACTAGAAGTTGAAAAAAAAAGGCAAGGAAACGTGTCCTCCCCTCAGAGACTGCAAAAGGAACTCCTTGATTTTATCCCTGTAGGACTCATTTTTGACATCTGACCTCCAGAATTGTAAAACAATATGCTCATGTTGTTTTAAGCCATTAAATCCAAGGGAATTTGTTATAGCAGCTACAGGAAACTGATACAGTATGGGACAATTTCTGACCAGCTTTACAGAGAGTATGTCTGATTTTAATGAGATCTTTGGCCTATTTGTTTAAAATAGGAGTGCTTTTTGATTTCTGTTTTCACTGTTCTCTCCTATTTTATAGCCATAAGGGCAATAATCATTTGTTTCATTCACTCATGAATCTCTAGTGCCCTGTATGGCATATGGTATGTAGTAGGCACTCATTAAATATTTGTTAAAAGAGTAAATGAGATTACTTTATCCTATCTCCAGGATATAGTTGGCCAATCCGTCTGGAATTTTTTTCCCACAGCTCAACTTGCTGATATCATAGCTTGCTCTTTATGAAGCCATATAGTGTTGAGGAACTCTACTTAGAGTTGTCCACAAACTTGGAATATCTCAATGTAGTGAGACGAGCACTGAGGCCCTAGGAAAGCCAAGGCTGGCATAAGAATCTCTAATAAGTCAATGTGAGTGGTTAATTGTGTTAAATATTAAGAAAAAAAAGGTATGACCTTTTATTCTGATATCAGGAAGGAAGGAGGGTTTAATAAAAAGAATATGGCACCTAGGACCCTCATAGGCTTCCATGTCTGTTTTGGCTTTTTTGTCTTTTGATAGGTAGGTACGTAGGTAGTGTTTTCTACCTTTTTTTAAATTCCAGGTTTTATGCCCCAAGGGTCTTTTAGCTGGAGACTTATAAGCACAGTCCTCTCCTCTGAGTACAAATGTTAAACTCTCCAATGAAGCTCTTTATGAGGGAGTGAGCCAGGCTAGTATCTTTGGCCTGGATTCCAGAGACCTGGTTTGAAAACCTTGGAAAGCTGAGAGCTTCGTTTCTCCCTCTAGGGTACTAGTGTATTAGCCTCCCAATAAAAGTTAATTGAATTTAATTTTATGTTTTAAGTGTGATGCATTTTAAAGTTCTCCCCAGTGCTAGAGTCCCTCTTGAAAAGGCAGTAAATTCATATTATTAAACTACCAAATGTAATTCAGCTCAAATAAGCATATTCGGCAATCTTTATTCTGGATATGTGGGACTGACCTTGCGTTGAGACTAAATCATTTCATCCCAGACAAAGTCTGTTTGGAGTTAATTGGGGAAGCAGTGTGGATGTGCTGCTGCAGGTCACTCTGAGCTTTTTATTCTCTTTCTGGCCCTCATTCAAAGAGTCGCTGTAGCATACATTTTCTGATGCCAGTTCTTCCATTATTTTATAAATATCAATATTTGACACAGTATGGAAGATGAAAAAGACAATGATCTTCCCACTGGATATTCTTCACTGGACTCCTTGCTTTACCATATTTTAAAAGCAGCCAGTTTGTCGCTGGAACATTAAGGGGCCGTGTGGGCTGGAGAAAGCATATAGGGCTAGAAATCAAATGATTCTAACCCCAGCCCAGAGACCCCACGTATTGCCAGTCTTTGGGGCTCAGTTTATCCATTTTTTTTTAAAAAAGAGAGAGTTGTGAGAGAATAGTGGTTTTTAAACTGCATTCTAAGAGGTACCAATATGATGTTGAGGTTTCTTAGCTGTTGTGCTGACTGACCCGAGTGGAGATAGGATGAAGAGCAGCTAAGGGTGAGACCAGCCAATGGGCTTCAGGCTCTCAAACTCCTTACTCCTTTGTGCAAAGTGAGTAGCTCACTGGGACCACAGAAACCAACCCACTTGTGGCTTAGGAGAGCTCCGAAGGGTCTGCCCACATTTTAGGTATCTAAAATATCTGAAGCAAATGCTCTCTAAAGTTTGTCAAGGCAGATGTTGGATTAAACATAATGAATTGAATGTTTTATTCTTTTGGGAGTGGAGATACCTTAAATAATTTGTTTACCTAGATTTGCAAATGTATCTTTTTAAATGATTTTAAAAAAAACTTTGTTTCACCAAATCCTAGATTCACCACCTCATAATGAGTCTTGACACACCCCTACTCAAAGGCTTAGTACTCTCCTTGTTTCATTATTTTAGGTACATCGAGTATTACTTTTAATGTCTTGTTATTAATGGCAGAGAATAAGATATCACTACTTTTGAATTCATGTTTTGGAATTTGTTGGGTGGAATTTTTTTTTTTTTTTTTTTTAGTTGGAGTCTCACTCCATTGTCCAGACTGGAGTGCAGTGGCACGCTCACGGCCACCCCAGCGTCGACCTGCTGGGCTCCGGAGATCCTTATACCTCAGTCTTCCGAGTAACCAGAACCATAGTTGCGCACTACCACCCCTGGCTAATTTTTGATTTATTGTAGAGATGAGGTCTTGCCAAGTTGCTGGTCTCAAACCCGCGGGCTCAGGCAGTCCACTCGCCTTGGCCTCCCAAAGTGCTGGGATTACAGGTTGAGGCCACCGAGCTTGGCTGCGTGGAAATCTTTTGAAACTAGAAGATATAACATCTACTTAGTATCCCCTCTTATTCCTGAACAGGATCCTTTTATCTGAAAACGTCTTTTCCATTTACCTGAACATTTTGACAGTGAATCAAGTTGTAGATACTTCTTCTTTATATTGCCATCTCCCTATTTTACTCCCAGCACACAGGTAGCTATGGATTATCTTCATTCTTGTATTTTAGTTTGGTTTCCAACAAACACATCCCATTTATCAAGGGCCAGACCCAATTTCATCTTTATAGGAACTTTTGCCCAGCCACTCTAGATTCCACGAAGATCTTGTTCTAAATTCCTTCAGAACCTAGTTGGAACCAAAAATGCTCCTACTACATGACACAATGTCTTGTACTATGCATCATGGATTCATTCATGTTAATTGAACTCGACCCTAAGCTTTCTGAGGACAGACATCCTGTAATTCTTTGGAATCTTCCAGAGTGGTAGATATTTACTACTACTACTGCTACTACTAATATTTAGTATAATAAAATAATATTTATGCCAGTCTGTCCCTGTTGGGAATGGCAATGCATTCTTAGTAAGTAGAAATAAGGTTTGTTTTGTTTGGTCTACTTTTTAACATTGTGTTCATAAACATCTCTGGTAACACCATTGTTAGTTTATTTCCAAGGGAGAAAAAAGTTCTTGCTAAAGCTAAAACTCTGATCTCTAAATTCTGTAAAAAGACCACCAAATAAACAAATCTCTGGAGGAACTCCAGCCACAGCAGGCCTTCCAAATCGAATATGAACTTTAATTCCATTAGCTGTGCTATAATAAGTGGTTTGGATTAGTTTTGCACTAGGAACACCCAGAAAATAAGTACTGAATCAGGACTGGCTCTTAAAGCTCGCCTCCTGGTTTAATTTCTAGTTCATTTATTTGAGAACTGTTAAAAAACAAAATTTCAACATATTTAGGTTAAAGATCGAATTGGTTTTATTAGTGATACATGAATTGGGTAGCATCTCATCTAAAAATTGAGGTGTTCCATTGGGAGCAGAAGAAAAGTCAGTTTCTATAAGGTAGTTTGAACAGGAACAAGGAAACAACATAATAGAAGGAGCAGATTGGTTAACATTAGGTTACTTCAGGCTGCTTTCCTTGTAAGGGTTAAAACAGACAGAGGGGACTTCCTTATCATGCTGGCCAAAACTGGCCTGTTTGGGGACTTAGCTATCATTTCTCTTCTGATTTTTTGGAATATCAGATAATCAACTTAGTTTCATTTTGGTAACATGGGGCTTTAGCATGAGGACTCCATTTTGGTTTGGTCTGTTCTGTTGGGGCCTAGTGCAGGATCTCAGTCCAAAACAATGGCCTCCTGTAAATTTTATTCAACAGAAGAATTCTTCAATACCACTACAATTCTTTTAAAATGCTATGATCAGGTTTGCACCTCTAGTCCTCAATGCTTCTAAAATTTTAGGAGAAATTGTGACTCCCTTGTGTAGTAGGCAGAAAGAGATTCTTGGAAAATCACTCGGGATGT
The DNA here is from genome assembly GCA_963574415.1 of Tarsius wallacei. Classification (NCBI taxonomy): domain Eukaryota; kingdom Metazoa; phylum Chordata; class Mammalia; order Primates; family Tarsiidae; genus Tarsius; species Tarsius wallacei. Next base: position 21,386 of record CAUYQG010218426.1, read on the forward strand.
ATAAAGCCGGAGTCAATCAGTCAATCAGGAAACATGATGGAGTGCCAGTCCCTAGCAAATCAAATGAAGTTTTGCTCACTGTCCATGAGAATAAAGATTTCTTACAATAACAGGTTTCCTTCAATAGAAAGGCAGTTATTGAAATAAACAAAAATAAAAGATATTTAATAAAATGTCCATTCAACAAGAGTGTGTTTAAGGAGTAAATGAATGCGTAATTTACTAATGGTTTGCCCAAACCAAGGGCAAGGATGTATTACAGTGGAAAGGCGGAGGTGGGGTGGAGTGTTGAATTTGCATAAGATCAGAGACATTCATAACATTTTTCTCTAAGAAGGGTATACTTAGCCTGTGGTGCTGAAGTGGATGTTTCTGGATCCTTCCTCAATGAAGGGGAAATTTGGAGAAAAGAAACAAAAACTGGACTTGGACTTTACTAAATTGTTTTCCATTCCCAAGCTTTTAATATGTACAGACAGGAAAATAGACAGTCTCTTTTTGACGGCCTAAGTCATACCTGCCAAATCATCGGAGTGGCAGAATTGACCTCTGAGAATGTGAGGTCACCTTCTTTTTGACTATTTGCAGTGTTTTTCTTTTGACACCTCCTCCTTAGTGTTTGCAGTGGAAAAAATACTTAAGGGGCTCCATAGACATGGAACATTTGCCTTACCCTACATAGTATTACAGTAGGTAAATTATAAGGAGGTAGATATTAGGAAGCATCACCCAACAAAATGCATTTCTCATCTCATTATTACAGATTATTGTGATAGATTCTGATTAACTATGATCTGGCAGTTTCAGGAAGACTTTTACACATACAGTTGTGTTACACTTGATGACTTTCAATTCCATGAGTATAACAAAAACCTGGTAGCTATTTGTCAAATGTGCCTCATAACTGACCAGGCAAAATGGATGGGTCTTTGTCTGGATGAATTGGCTTTTAATTTTCCTTTTTAGCACTGATCCTTTTGGTGCATCTGATTGTGCCAGGTTGTTGGTCTCATGTTTTTAGGTTTGGAACACTTTTTGAGAGCAATTATTCCAAAGAACCAAGGTAATCTAGAAAAAAGCATAGAGATGTTCCTTGACTGATTCTGAGAGAAGACTTTTCAAGGAGGAGCATTTATATCAGGTTCTCTGACGCCTGCAATGCTTCCACTTTTCTAGTCCTAACAAATTATTTGAAATTCTCAGGACAAAATTAAATTGTAACCATTATGAACTGTATGCCCAGGCTTATATTCACACATACCTATCCTGGCCTGCATACCTATTCCTGCCTACTTTGGCAGAATGAGTTACCAACGTATGTAGCAGAATGACACACAGATCTATAGGGTATCCTAAATACTCCCAAGCTTGTTATAATCTCCTTAATAGGCCTAATCCTTCAGGTGAGTCAGCTGGTTTATAGATTAAGTAAGGTAAGATAAGTAAAGTAATTTAAGTAAGGTAAGTATATATGTTAAGTAAAAAGCCTTTAAACACATTTCCCAAAATGCTTAAACTCTAAAAGGAATTTGTTTCCTTGGTAAGACTAATTTGAAAAGCATAGATTTGCAGCCAGACTGAATTATTTATATTACTGATTCATATGACCATCTTACAAGTAATTGTAAAACTTAGAATTCTTTTCTTTCTACATGAAACAGTCATTAGGGAGTCTGTCCTCTACTCTGATGGAAGCAGCTAAATGGGCATATCTTCTGTAGAGAAATCTGCCATACTTCTTTTAAGGAGGTACTACATCTTCAAGACAGAAACATGTTTTGTCTACTTAGTATTTAGAGAAGACATGAGAGACCAGTTGATGCTGAATAGTTATGGGTGTATATGAAATGAAAAGGAGCCATGAGCTACTTTTCTATTTTTTTTTTGATATAAGCTAATATTTACCTATAATTAAAACCTTTAAATTATTTCAAAGAAGAGTGAGCTCATGACATTTTAGATGATGGTTTCAAAGCTATGGATTTGGGGAACACTTTTATATTTCAGCCTGATGCTCTGAAAAGGAAACGGATTTATTTTTGCTCAAGGAGCAGCCAATGAGTGTTAATGCAACATGAATCTAAAGTTTTTCTCTGCCTCAGAAGGAATGCAAAGTTCACAATTTCTCCTTGTTTGTCTGCTGTCTTCACTCTCCCCCTCTCTGTCTTTCACTGTTGGGTCTCAAAATAAATAACACAGGCACTTCATCTTTAACTTCAGATAATCAGAGTCACAGTCATCTGGGATATTGTGATGAACAATGTACATTTCATACACATGGTGTCATAATAATTTAAAATGTCATCTCAATCTATTTATGATCTTCTAATGACTGAAATGTTTTACAATTGTGGGGGATATTTTATAACTGAAGTTTTAATGGCTGAATCACTAACACCTGGCTGTCTGGAATGCTTTTCTTTTTCCCAGTTAGGCATTTAAATACATTTCTGGAAGGCCCAAGGGGTGGGATGTGACATATAAGCTCTTAAAAGGAGGAAAATTAGTTCTTGATACCTTAATGATCAGTCAGGTGAACGTTTGCATACTTAGTATTAATGCTCTTAAGTGGAATAGCTTGATTAAGACCCTTGGTAGGTTTTTTTTTTTTTTTTCCTTTAAACATCCTTCTACATGAGATTAAGAGGGAAATGCTATTATGTCCATCTCTTTAAAAAAACAACAAAACCTTAGATTTTCCATGAGTAAGAATTTTTTATCTTCTACTCTATTGTTTTCACCATCTTTCTATTTTTTTGACTTGGTTTCCAGGATAATTAAGCTTCCTCTTTATTGAGAATTTACCATGTACTCTCTTTTGCTGGCTAAGATGTGCATACAAATATATACCTGTATATATACAGGTTCTTGTTTCTGGATTAGGATATGATTGCTTAAAGAAGACCAGACAAGTACACATGAAAATGTCAGTGAATCATACAAGCCAATGTGTAATTAAGCCCATAGCAGGCCCCTAGTGGATGTTTACTAATGATGATAGTGGCACTAAATTATCTGGTGCAGGCCTGGAGAGGTCAATACAAGGTTGCCCAGTGGCCTGCATTAAACAATCACAGCGATAAGGCTGCATTTTACTTCCTTCTGTTTGTATAACACGTTTGCAGCCTTCCAATGCAATGCCCCACTTAATTTTCATAGTAATCCACCAAAGGAATTCAAGGTGATAGTTATATCCACAGTTTTGCAGAAGGGAAAATCAAGGCCCAGAGCCATCAGGTAACTTGCCCAACCAAGGACACACGGCTGGGGCCGTGACAGAGCAGAGCCTGGACCCCGCGTCTTCAAGATCTCAGTCTGCATTTTACCCTACCATGTTGCTTCCAGTCACAGGGTTTCTAACAGAGTGTCTTAAGGCCAAATTGTTGCCTTGAATAAGCAATTTGCTTGAAATGTAACTGGATGTGCAGACTCTTTGCTCATGTTGTAGCTGGTAGTATAATAGAAAGTCTCCGTATATTTGTTTCCAATGAAGATTGACTAGACTGATGAAATAATGATAGGCTTTACTTCCATTTTTATCAACTAATGGTGTTCCTGGTGACAAGCCCTCATGATATTACTTTATGACTCTTAATGCACACACTTGTGTTGCTCCTGCATTCTAGGTAGATGGGGCTGATGTCTCTCACACGGGCCTGCTTTGACTGACACCAGAAAGCCCTATGACAATGGACTTATAGATTCATCATTGGACAGTTAATATAGAGAAACTTTTTACTATCTCTCCCGACAGGGCAGTAAGATGACACAGACATTTCTAAACATGGTGGTTCCATCTCTGAACAAAAGTTCACCCTAAAATGTTGGAAACCAAATCATTAGGACCTTTGTGCTTGCAATTTGCAAAAAGAGAAAATTGGCTGTGTATTTTCATTACTATATATCTTTACGCAAATATTTTTATTCATCTTTTTAACTCCATGTCTGTAAAATGAGAGTATAATGTTTGCCTTATGATGTTCATGGGATTGATGAGACTACCAAAAAAGGTAATTTTGTTGAAACATTTAAAAAAGTGTAAAGAAGAATTATACAAATTGCATCTCATATTTGCATTGATGTCATTTCAGATTTTTGCTCTATATATCTTCCTTTCGGTATCATACAGATGATTATACATGATTTGACCTAGGTTTATGCCATAATTTAGCATTTACAAGAGACCCTTCAAGTTCAAGTCTTAGGGAAATAACTATTATGAGTTAGAGGTCTTTGTAATTGGTCAGATTAATGAGTCAAAGTCTTATATGACAAGGTCATCTGTAATTTCTACAAACATTATAAAGTTCCTATGTTACCTCATCTCTTTTGTATATGATTCCACCTGGGGTATGAAAAACGGTTCAAGCAACCACCCATCCCTCCAATATATGTTTGAGGGATAGCTCAGGACCATTAAATCTGTTTACTGTCTACTTTGTTGTAACACTATAATATTTAACCTCATGTCACTCACTCATAATTAAGCAGTTCATATTCATATTCTCTGTTATTGGGTACAGTAACCATTCTTCAGCCACAGGGTAGTGGTGGCACTTGGAGGATTTTTTAGTTCTTATTCTTAATAATGCTTTCTTGAACTTCTACAGTAAATATACCTTCCCACTTCCCTTGGTAGAACAGTTGACAAGTATGAGTGTTCTTGAATTGGTTTTGCCCATAAATTCATTTAACAACCTCTTGGGGAAGGTGGGGGAACAATAACCACACATTCTAAAGTTGGTAAAGTAAGTCTCCTACATACAAACCTTTAAGGTGCAAACTTTCAAACATGTGTTTGCATATCCAATCACATAAGTTAGTTCATGTGTCTGGCATACTTTTCAAGGTACTGTACTGTAGGATTATACGTGTTTTCATTATTTGTGTTTGTTTTTTATGTGTTATTTGTGTGAAACGTATTATAAACCTATTACAGTACAGTACTATATAGCTGATTGTGTTAATTGGGTACCTAGGCTAACTTTATTGGACTTAGACAAATTACACTTAAGACTGTGCTTTCAGAATGGAACTGGTTTGTATGTAGAGGCCTTACTGTTCAGTTCTTGGACCAATGACTAAAGTGAACTCTTGTGTGTGTGTGTGTGTGTGTGTGTGTGTGTGTGTGTGTGTTTGTGTTCGGTTATCTTCTTTTGTTTGTTTGTGTTGTTTTTAGATCCAGACCTACAAATTGTGTTTAATTTTCTGAGAGCGATAGGTTCTCCTGGGTAGTTTTCATTTTGTCTTTTTAAATTTCTTAAGTTGAGAGAGATCACAAATTCTTTGCTTTGCTAATTGCTCCAGACCTAATACATGTAGGCCTTAGGAAAAAAGTGGCATGGCTCATCTATTTACCTTTATACTACTGAAGTCATCTATTGCTGTCTTTCTTCATATTTCACAAAGAATTTATAAAGTATGTCTTATTTCCTTCCCTAAGCCTTAGACTTTATCCGTATATCTTAGCTTCAGACTTGAATTTGTCCTTGTCGCTGACCTAGTAAGCATTCTTATCAATAACTTGTAGGGACCTGGAAACAGGCTTTGTTTATTAACTTTCAAAATATAAAGTTGGAGAGGTCAGAACATACCAGAGGTTTTTAGATCATAGTTCCAGTGGTCTCAGCAAGCTAAAACATTACCTGACACCTACCAGACAAAATTTAATAGGATTGTAAGTTTAAAGTCCTAGATTTATATTTTTTAAAAATCAATTGTAGAAATATGTTCTTGAAAGGTCTGACTTGGCAGGGGCATTGGGATATTTTATTTGACTGAGATTTGATGTATACCAGCATAGGCTATATCTTAGAAAGGTATTGTGAATTTGGGTGTAATGAAGGCTTTGGGTCAAACTGAGTGTCTTGAGATCCATATAGTTGACCCATCATCTAGAGGACTAGATTCAGTGCAGGGTTTCATGTTTTAGGAAAAACTGAAAAATGAATGGGCATCTTTAGGAGAGGCACTAGACAGTTGAGTGTTCTAGAAATACTTTGCTTAGAATAGAGGGGATTAAGATGATATATAGAATTAATTTAAAGCCAGACCTGGTGGCTCACATCTATAATCCCAGTACGGTGGAAGTTGGAGCTGAGAGGGTTGCCTGAGTCCAGGGGTTTGAGACCAGCCCGGGCAACTTGCTGAGACCTCATATCTAAAATAAACCAAAAAATTGTCCGGGAGTGGTGACACATGCCTATAGTTCCAGCTACTTGGAAGGCTGAGGCAGAAGGATCACCTGAGCCCAGCAAGGTGAGGCTACAGTAGCCATGAGCGTGCCACTGTACTCCAACCTGGGTGACAAGAGTAAGACTCCGACTCAAATATATATATACATATATGATACATAGAATCTTTTTTCAAATAGTTGAAGCATTACCATATGGATGAGGATGTCACATTTATAAAGGACAAACCTAGAGTTATAAAAAGGAAATTTTTATAAAGGAATCTTACTACACAGAATGATGTGCTTTCTTGCAAAGATGGGAATGCTGATTGTATTGAAAGTGCTGAGTCTAAACCTGGAGGGCCATTTTTGTAAGGTGTTGTAGGAGAGACATCTACAACTGCTTTGGAAGCTGGACAGGTCACCCTTACAGGATGCAAAGATGCTCTCTAACTCAAATTCACTGCTATACCGAGAACTTCAAGGTTTGCCCACACATTTTCAGTCCTTTCCTTGTTCACATTCATGTTATCGCACAGAATTCTGAGTTAGAAATATCACATGGTCACCAACCTGGATATTAAGCACAGTTTGATTTTCTAAAAGTTAAACACTTCATGGACACTGCCTCTGCCACCTCTTTGGTGTGCCTTCTGCTTTGCTTTCATAGTAGTGTGATGGTCGTGCATTGGTCAGTTCCAGCTCTCCTCTCTTGTGACTCATATAACCAACAAATACTAAAAGGACTAACAGTATTCTCATTGTCTCTCACCACCCTCTGACCCGTACTTAAGCTATTTCTGCCCCACCTTCCTCCAGGCCTTCCTTAGTCTCACGTTCAGATCCTCTCTTGGCCCTACATTATCTCCTTGCACTTACAGAAAGCCTGCCCTTTTTTCAAGGCACAGTTCAATTCCATTTCCTTCCTAAAGTCTTCACTTTTTAATTTTCACTCATTTCTTTTCTTTGGGTCTCAATACATCATTGGAATTATACAATGTAGTGCTTAATGTCTCTCAAATTCTCATGTCTCTTAATGCTATCTCACTATTTTCCAATAACAAGTATTAATGGAGTACTAAGTAAGGCGAAGTCCCTAATCCCAAATTAGGGACTTCGCCTTACTTAGTACTCCATTAATACTTGCTATTGACTTACTGATTGGATTACAAATATGATCAGCACATAGAACCAACTGGCTAAAATGGATTGTGTCCTGACTCTGATCTCATTAGCACAAGGTTGAAACTAACCAATTTACTTAAATACTTAAACTATAGGATACCATGTGAATCATATTAACTATCAAACCAGCCTAGTTTGCTTATAATTAAGACATGCTTCTAAACCCTGATGCCCCTTTCTCATATCTGCGTGAAGCTGAGGAAGTTTCTGGAAGGCTAAGCAGTTAAAGCCATAGGCAGATGTTCCACTCTTGCAGGTTCATTCATGAGGTGGAGGGAAAAAAATTCCTTTCTAAGTGCCTGGCTTCCCATTGCAAAGTAATATTGATCTCTGGTTTAGAGTTATTCAAGGGGTTAACTTTGACTCTTTCACCAAACCACTGTTTAATGTTTTTAATAGCATCATGTGTTAATAGCCATACAGCTGTTGTTTCTCAGCCTCCTCCTTTATTGAGTTAGACACCATTTAGTAGGCTGAGTTCAAATTGTAAACAAATTATTTTTGCATATGGATCAATGGAAATTTAATAAAGTGTATTAAAACCGTATATTGGACCAAAGAGTGCTGTTTTCTCTCACAGATATAAACCAACCTCATTAGGGCGACCCAGATTAACTGAATCACGGGAGAGAAAGGATTTCTGGTCCTTTAAAGTTGATTTTGGTTCAACAGTTGGTGGCTAGCATCAGACTGTAGTTTTTCTTATTTATTCATTTATCTGTCTATACATATGTGAATGATACCTAGTGATCATTTAATCCAACATGCTTAATATCAGTGCCTAGGATATTTCCTGGCACATAGCAGAAACTTGATAGAGTTGTTTCAGGAGGGATTATGATCTCAGGTGCAAAGATGTAGAATGATGTGCTAAGAGTCATGCAGCTCATGAGGGGCAGAGCCATGGAAGAGCCTGGAGCTCTCAGCTCTCAGTCCAGTGCTCTTATCACTTCACACAACTGCCCTCCATTGATTCATTGCCTGTGAAATGTCTTAAATGTTTCACGGATACCTTCTGCCTGTTCTCACGGCAATCTCAGTTTATGTTGCAATAAATGTTATCTTAATCTCAACTGATTGACGAGTTCTTAAAATAACAACATTGCCAAAGTTCCCACTCACATTGTAAATCACAAATATTCCGCTCTTTGGAAAGCATTCAGGATGGTTAACCACTGCTTCAGTTATGGCTCAGGCATCCCCGCTCTAGCTGGAAGCATCTGAAGGGCCTTTTACCAGAAGGGTTAAATGGTTATCGGACAACTCCAGCAGGGTGCAGGGATTTGGTAGTGAAGGCCTGGACTCCACGATGTGGATACTGCCCTGCAGATTTGAAGTTAAAGCAGAAGAGAAGAACTAAGATGGGCCTGCTTTTTTGGCCCAGAGTGACAGCAATTGGGAGAAGCAGTCCTTTGGGGTAGTAGAACACGCTTGAAGATGTTAATTCCAGCTCTTCTTGTGTCAGATTCACTGGCATGTAGGAGGCTGTTTTTTCCGACTCTGGTTGGAGTCATTCTCTCTGTCTGGGGGCCTGTTGTTTCTGTCATTCTTCCTGGAAAGTAGAATCCTAAATGTGGGCAGCTGGTTAGGACTGGAAACTTGGTGACTTCTGAAAGTTATAACAAATGGAAATCATTATCACCACTGCCCCCCTTTACCTTTGTGCTACTTGAGGCAGAAAATGATTTTCCCCCCTGGTTTGTTTTGGAGTCTTTCATCCAGAGAGAAAGGGATTAGCCTATGGCTACAATAGTGCTTTCAGGGCCTTGTGGCGTGCTGCAAATGTTTACTTATCCAGGTACAAATAGGTAAAAGCACACAGTTAAAACTCCCAGCCGCAAGGTCATTTACCTTTTTAAAATTCAGCCGCATGTGCCAACTGAAGTCGAGGGCTTGCTGGTATGAGCCATTAACTGCCTGTTGTACGTAACCTCTCCTTGTCTTACACACAGCTGCGTGCGAGCTGCTGGTGCCGTGCCGCCAGCCCACCATGCATGCCTTGCGAGCAACAAAAGCAGTTTAACTTGTGATCGCTGATCATATGATCCACTTACAGGGTGCAGGCTCAGTCAAGTAGAACTGGTAAATCATTAAAAATGCGCCTCGGTGCTGTGCCTGCTGAGTAAAACATCATGCTAACATCTCTGCCTCCCACCCCCAACTAGTTAGCAGCATGGGGAAGGAGCTGGTACCAGCTGCGTATTGGAGAATCCCATGTCGCTTTAGTCTGATGTGGTAAGAGATTGTCAATTGCTTACGAGTAGCATGGAAGAGGAAGGCAGGAAGACAGAAATAATCTGAAATGTCTGTCGTCCTCTCTCCTTGTCCTGTATGAAAGACCTTCCGTGCGTCAGGCCCAGTACTAGTTCCTAAATTACAAAGGTGGGAGAAGAAATGAATTCTGACGTAGAGACTCTCACAATCTGCCAAGCACTCAATTCAACACCAAATATTTTCACATGGGTACCCACGAGGTGCAACACAACCCAACCCCAAGAGGCCTAAGGTTGCCAAAGAGGAGATGATGCTTAAGTTGAACCTTGAAGGGTGACATCTGGTTGAAGGAACAACTTGAGCTGTGCCTTAAAACCTTTTTTTCTAGAATTGTTTCTTTCATGAAGCATATCTTTCTACTCGGTTTCTTACAGGTCTTCAAAAATGATTCTGTCTTCTCAAAAGAAGACATAGTGACCCTGCCAATGATGGTCTTCATAAACCAATACCGAGTGAAAAAAGAAAGAAAAAGAAGACATAGAAGTAGCTAACAAATATGTGAAAAAATACTCAACTAATCATCAGAGAAATGAAAATTAAGATCAGCGAGATATCATCTCATACCAGTCAGGATGGCTATTATCAAAAAGTCAAAAAATAGCAGATGTTGGTGAGGATGTAGAGAAAAGGGAATAATTATACACTGTTGGTTGGAATGTATAGTAGCTCAGCCCCTGAGGAAAGCAGTTTGGAGATTTCTCAAAGAACTACAAATAGAACTACCCTTTGAGTCAGCAATCCCATAACTATCTATCTACCCAAAGGAAAAGAAATCATTCTACCAAAAAGATACCAGCACTCATGTTTATTGCAGCACGGCTCACAATAGCCCAGTCCTGAAATCAATCCAGGTACCTATCAACTGTGGATTGGATAAAGAAAATGTGGTAAGTATACACCATGGAATACTACACAGCCATAAAAAAGAATGCAGTCATGTCCTTTGAGGCAACATGAATGCAGCTAGAGGCCATTATCCCAAGTGAATTAACACAAAAATAGGAAAGAAAATACTGTATGTTCTCACTTATTAGTGGGATCTAAACAATGGGTACAAACAGACATAAAGATGGAAACAGTAGACACTTTGGACTCTAAAAAGGGAAAGAGAAAGAGAGAGGCAAGGGTGAAAAGCTACCTGTTAGAGACTATGTTCACTAGTTGGGTGATGGGCTCAATAGGAGCCCAAACTTCAGTATTACACAACAATTCCATGTAACAAACCTGCACATGTAACCCCTGAATCTAAAATTTAAAAAAAAGAAAAAAGAAAAAAATTTCTAACTCTATGATGGAGGATCTAATGAGTCCTCTCTTCTTATCTTCATCTTATTACTATCTTCTTGTTTCTGATATCATTTTACCCAGTTACACCATAAACCCCTCTAGGAAGGGACTGTATCTCCATAGTATTTTTGATTTTTCTCATAGCTTCAAAAACTTAGGGGGCGTGTTGTCAGTTGACACCCCTTCTTTTATTTTCAAATCAATCAGTTAAAAACTAAAGCCAAATTACCATAGCATAGGCAATGAAACATAGAATGTTCCAGATAGCCGGACGCAGTGGTTCAAGCCTGTAATCCCAGCACTTTGGGAGGCCAAGGCGAGAGGTTTGCCTGAGTCCAGGGGCTTGAAACCAGCCTGGGCAGCTTGGTGAGAACTTGTCTCTACAATAAATCAAAAAATTAGATGGATGTGGTGGCGTACGCCGGTAGTTCCAGCTACTTGGAAGGCTGAAGCAGAAGGATCTCCTGAGCCCAGCAGGTGGAGGCTGTGGTAGCCGTGAGTGTGCCACTGTACTCCAGCCTGAGCAACAGAGTGAGACTCCAACTCAAAAAAAAAAAAAAAAAAAAAATGAATGTACCAGATAGATGTTCCTCCTGCATACACACTAGAAACATCTGTTGTTAGAGAGAGAGAAGACCGTGTGTGCGTGTGTGTGTGTGTGTGTGTGTGTGTATGTGTGTCTGTGTGTGTGTGTGATATGTATTACATATATTGCGTGTCCACATGTTCTGGGACATTCAGGCCTCTCAAGAGTCCTCCAGTTTGCATGACTGATATAACCTTATAAAACAACTTGGACCTCCAGAGGCCCTGGGGAGTAGATTTAATAATGTGGTCATTCCTTTAGACACGAAGCTATGCCATTTTAGTTCATCCAGGTCCTCCATCTATTGTCTTCCAGATAATCGTAACCCTAAAAATACTTTGTTTGTTTCTCAAAAGGATCTGCCCAAACCCAGAAGTCTACACTGGAATCTATGTATATGGAATCTGTGCTCCCTTCCTTTTTCCCACTTGGTCTGCTTGTACAGTGAATGGTTAGTTACAATGTCTTTGAACCATTTCTTCATTTGGTGGGAATCATCCCTAAAAGACAGTCGCCTGCAAAATAACTTCCTGATTCCTTTCAGGACCATGGCCTGGGGGGACCAAAACTTGGTAATTAGAGGCTTGGAGGAATTCCTCTTATTTATCTGCAGTCTGGTGACTTCATTCTAAAACCAGTAAGAGCTACCTTTTGGCTGGTTGTAGGACTGAATGAGTTTGACTTTTAGAAAGATGTCCATCTCCGTTGTACAAAGAAATGGAGGCCTGAGACTCAAGTTTGTAGGAATAGGATTCGGATAAAATGGGTCACTTTACTCAGCTTCCTGCTTTACATCTGTAAAAAGGAAATAAGTCTCCTTTTCATCTCTCCCAACCCCAGCCCAATCTCCAAAGAAATAAAAAGGAAATAAGACTGCTTCTCATCTCCCCCAAACCCAACCCAATCTCAAAAGAAGTGAGAGACACTGTAAATCAATTCAAATACCAGGAGTAGTCATAGTATGTTAAGTATGAAAGATGTTATAATCTCTCCTTTGTACAGGGGCAGGTATATAGTGGTAGAATTGAGAATAAGTAAAACAATTGAGTGTTTTCATTAGAAACTGATATATGACTAACCATGCACCTATGAAAAAAATTGATTAGTGGTATTTAAAGACTTGTAAATATTTGTTACTAAAAATAGATTGTAAGCCCAGGCATGGTAGCTCTCGCCTATAATCCCAGTGCTTTGGAAGGCTGAAGCAGGAGGATTGCTGGAGGTCAGGAGTTCAACACCAACTTGGACAACATAGCGAGACCCTGTCACCACTAAAAATTTGCTTTAAAAAATAGTTAGGCATGGTAGTGTATACCTGTAGTCCTAGCTACTTGGGAGGCTGAGATGAGAGAATCGCATGGGCCCAAGAGCTTGAGGCTTCAGTAAGCCATGATCATACCACTGCATACCAGTCTGGGTGACAGACCAAGACTCAGTCTCAAAAAAAATAAAAATAAAATCTGTGGTCACTATAAATGGGGTTGCTATATACCTATAGAGACAAAGCTGTGCGTTATCCTGAAATCTAGAAAAATTGTGCCGCTTTTCAGGGGCACTTGGGTTGAGGGCACAAAATCTAAACTCAGGCTATTGTTACAGAAGAATAGGGAGGGGATTCCTCAGGGGGAAACCATTTTACAGAGTCAGGGTATTGTTATCCATTCACGATGGCAGAAAAGCAGGCAAGAAAGCTGTGTTCTACTGGAAATGTCATTATTTTGGGGGGAAGATAACGTTGCTTCTTTAAGTCACCATGTTCTTATCTAATAGGGATATTAATACCTTTCCAATATACTTCACATGTGAAAATGAAGCAAAGTAACAGGTTCTCTTTCTGTCCTGGAATAGATGCACTCTCTTCCCTGGTTCAGTCCCAAGGCTATTTTGTTTGGGCTGTCCTCAGAGAGCACTTGTCTCAGTTCCTCCTTGTATGGCAATTGTTGACTTATTTCCTCTGCCTGTATTGTCAACCGCTCTAAGTTTCATCAGTTTACTCCTCTCAGTAAGGTACAAAGAGCAGGGTGCTTGAGCCAGAAAGACTTGGGAATGCAGAATCGGAATGGAATTCTGTTCTGGAATCCAAGTGCTTGGTTTCTTCAAGGATACCATTGTGGTATGTTCCCTCAGCTCCACTTAATTGTTTTGTGAATTAATCAGGATGGTTTATGGTAATGTGCCAAATACATACTAGGTGCACAGTAAACATTAGGCTTCTTTCCTTCAATCCTTTACATACAAGTGGCAACTTAATATATGCTTCTGCACCAAATTAAATTTTGATGATGAGAAGGAAATGCATGCTATTTTTTTCCTTCTGGTTAAGATGTTCAGAAAAAAGATGGCCCTGCACTCAGAGTTATATTAAAATAAAAAAATTACCATTTCAAATGTTGATATGAAGTATTTTTGTGGTTCGCAGAAGACATGATGCAGATTTTATTAAGTTTCCATTATCCTTGTCAGTGAAATTTGAGCATTTTTCTAATCAGTATCTTCAGCAATTACAAACAACATGGAAATAACTCATGCTGTTCTATGAAACAGCTTATAAATTTTTACATACATGTGAGAGAAATCACTTGAAATCCAAAGCTGCCAAGAGGAATAATTAGGAGCCACAGAACAGACCTCGGTAATGTGACAGCAGCTTCTAAAACATCCCACAGGACGGAGAAACGCAAGCTGGCTTGACCTATATCTTTAATAATACAGATCATTGCCCTTGGATTGAGGCTAAAGGGTAGGACCAAGTGCTTGCTTCATCATGTTTTAGGAAAAATTGCCAAAGTTTATTTATGAATTCTCCACACAATAGCCTCTTACTTTGATTATGAACCGACAGAGCTTTCTAAGTAGCAACCCAGCATGCAAAATTAAAACAAAACAAAATAAAAAAACACATAACAAACCACCACAGAGCACAATTTCTTACATTCTGTCATGCTTGGCGAAAAGTATTATGTAAGATCCAACTAGACAAATAACTATGTTAACAGTAGAAATAACCTTTTGCTTAATTAGAAAATAGGAGCTATATGGGACAATAAAAATGGTTACTGATGCCTTCTGTCACTGTTTAATAAATATGATTGCGCTACAGATAATGGTAAGTGTTATTTATTTGTGCAATATCGCAGACGTGGTAATTGTTCATGTTATTGAAAGTTAGTCTGTGTGAAGATCACAGTAGTTTCAGAATTTGTTTCCTTTGATCTAAGAAAAGAAAATAGCGAGTTGTTTTCTTAAAATGATCATGGCCTCCCTAGGCCAGAGTAAAGTATCTACATATTTTTAGCCCCTCAGTTTCCAGGGCAAAATCTCTCTGACTTTATCTGGTCTGGTGCATATTGAGAACTGGTGGGTTATTTTGAACTGGCACTTTTTTTTCCCTCAGAGTACCCTTAGGCCCTCATGGAACATACTTCTCAGCAATGCCATTTTATGTTCAGTTCAGATTTTCCAGCACAACTAAATTTAGTAGCCTTGCTGGAGGGAAGAAATGGGGCAAAGTTGCCCACCTGAGGGTGTGTTCATGGGAAGAGGAAAATCTCCCTGTTGCTCCCTCTTGAGAACTAGCATATGGGATGAAGATCAGACTGAATTTCACAGCATCTGTTTCGGTATCTTCCCCGGGGGTGGTGGGGAGAAAGGGCTGAAGGTGTTAGCCAGATTTCAGGGTCAGTTCCATTTTGTGTTTACTGTGAACACTCTAGTTATAAGACTGTACGTGTGTTTTTGGGTCATCTGGCTAGATTTATTTCATTGCACATGGAAGTTCACACTTGGCTTCTTTGGGGGGAGTTCTGTTTTCTTTTGTGTTGTGTTTGCTGGAGTAGATGGCTCTCTACTCCCTGCCTTCTAGAAAAAATGTTGGTTGTGATGTTGGATGATTTATTTTTTATTATGACGATCTAAAGATTTTTCACTTTTGACTTTGGTGATTGTGGGATATTTCCTCAGATGCTGAGTTAGCATGAGGTACTTCTCATACAAAAAAAAAAAAAATTCACAGAAGTGAGATATGGCGCGAATTTATATGGAAGTGTTTTGTGTGATCGCCTATTTCTGTGAGTCCCAAAGAGCCCTTTCTAGTAGGTTTCCACATACTACCTTTATAAAAATATAGACAGTATGTCAAAAGGAAAACACAACACAACAAAACCCCTTTTCTTCACACAATTCATTTTAAGCTTCAAAATCCCTGAAAATCCCCAATCTCCTTTTGCAGTCTGGTTCCCACTCTAACTTTCCTCCTCTCCCCCCGAAAGAAAGAAAAAAGCATTTCTTCCAGGGACTGATAAGTTGTAGGCCGATGCTTAGCAACAGCATTCCTGTGCTTTAAGTAGCTGCAAGCCCCTTGCTGAACTCTTTGATGTGACTGTCAGGGCAGATTTATTTTGTTTTAGCACATTGTCTACTTGTCCAGATGTATCAGGAGATAAAAAGGAGTCATGTTTACACTCCTCCCTTTTTTTTTTTTTTTTTTTGGTGGAGATGTAATTAAATTGTGTTTTTGATGAGTCTTGGGGAGCTCCAGTTGAAGAAAACAGGAATTGGCTAGAGTAAAGGGAAAAATGAAAACTCGCTTGGCAGAATGAACACCTGACTGGGTCAGAAAATAAAGCATAAGTACCAGCTGGCGTGGTTCTGTGAAGCTGGAGATTTTGTTCCGAGTCTTTTATCCCGCTTCTGTGGAAGGCCAACCAAGAGGGGAGATGCCCCTCTAGTGCTCACTTCCCTGGCACTGTCTGGAAAACCTTTAGTTTGCAGTGGTCTCTTGCCCTTCTCATGGCACACAAGCACACACATGAGGTCTCTCTCTCTCTCTCTCTCTCTCTCTCTCTTTCTGTCATTTGCTGGGTAGTACTTCTGTGATAGATAGTTGTCAATCTAAAGCTAATAGAATAAACAAATCTTCATTCAGCTGGATGAATTGAATTCCCTCAGAGTGGGATTGCCTCTTTCTCTCTCTCTCTCTCTCTCTCTCTCTCTCTCTCTCTCTCTCTCTCTCGGCGATCAGTTTTTTTTAATGTTCACATTTAGTAACGCCATTCTGAGTTCTATTAATGACCTGCGGTGAGCAGTGACAAGCAGGAATCCAACATTTAGTACTGCTGAGGACCTGCCAGGCAGTGGCTATCACGCTCGCTTTAATCTGCAGCTTGGGAAGCACTCTATTTGCATCCTAAATAGGTTACACTACAGCACCCCCTTCTGCCGACTGAGCCGTGTGACAAGAGTGCCTCACTACAACTCAGTTTTCTTCCCTGATGACAGCCCTGAAGACCCTTCCACAACCTTCTCAAACCTTCCCAGCCCTTCCCCTTGGCCTCTGGTAGAGCAGGATAGGGACTTGTGGGATGTTCACCTGCATTCCTGGGGTCTTCATTCGGATTAGACTTTTTATTACTCATTCGTAAGGAAAAAGGGACAAAAATTGTTAATCGAAGGAGTGAGAAAGACAGTATAACAAAAGAAAAGCTGAGTGAAGTGGCCGCTACCTCAGATCACTTGCTACCAGGGTCTTTCCTGCCAGACCCCAAACACCAGACGGACGTCACTTAACGCATCTTGGTAACTACAGGCTCATGTTTTGTGTTTGCTCTTTGCCCAGCCTGACGTACAGGAAGGAGGTTTTCCTTTGTTTTATTCTAAACAGCCTTTGGATGACTCCTTTTGGCAGAAGCGTACCTTATAACTTGACATCTTTTCACATACAAAGAATCAACCAGGCTATGCTTCAAATGAGCATGCTCATGGGGAATTGCAGAGTGAGGGGGGCTGTGCATGCCACTCTTTCAGCATTCCTAAGCCCTGTTTGCAGTGTGAGAATGGGGAGAGAGTTCCACCAGATGACAGAGCAGAGAGTTACTTAGTCTGGAAAGATGTGGACTTATTTTTACCCTCAACCCTTGGAGCTTGAAGAATGCTGTTTGTTCCATATCAAGAAGATATTATGAGTCAGCAAGGCAGAGTGGGACACTGCCCGCAAGGAGTAAACTGTCTAGTAGGACAGCATCTCTCAGGCAAAACATGTTGGAGGAGAGGGTTAAGAAGGAAGACGAGGTTGTGCAAGATCTCAGGCAGAGTGGGGCCCAGCACACTGAGGGAACTGGTCAGGATTGTCTGATGGTTTACAGGGTGAGGGGATGAAGGCAAGAGATGGGCCGAGAAGAAGGCAGGAGCCAGGGCAGAGAAGGGTCTTCTAGGCAACATATGGTACTTTATACTTACCCCAAGATCAAGTAAATTATTACATGTCTGTTAAGCAGAGAGGCTCCAGTCCACTCCAGTCCCCACCCTGTGAATCTTTATAGAGGCCTTTTAGCACTTGGTGCTTCATTGTGTTAATTCCCACAGTGCCATCAGTGCTTGTGTAAGCTGGTTATGAGTGTGCAGTTGCAGGATAAACCCAGGAACTGGAGAAGGCAGACTTGGGTATCTGTGACTGTGTTTACCTCGCTTTCTAGGGATCCTAGATGTGGAAAAAAGGGAAAAGAGGGTTTGTAGAATGCAGTACAGTTGGTATGGTAGAATGGAGTCAGGAGAAATATTGGGAAATTATTTAAAGAATAGAAAGTTGCTTGGAAAATAACCCCCAAACCTCTTTTTCCTTTTTTTTTTTTTCCCCTTTTTCTCCCTCCCCTCCACCCTTGTTCTCTCATTCTTTATTGTTAACATTGGGGCTGTCCTAAGTATTATGTATACCCACAATGGCGTGTAGGGGTAGGTTCATATACAATTTGTCAGTGACTGAGTCCTGCTAAACCACAATGTATTCAAACATTCCAGAAGCTCAGGGCAGTGTTTCTTTAGGAAATAAAACTTTGAGTCAATTTTGCATTTTCCTTTGGCCACAGGGAGAATAAGACTGCTAGAATGATTAGAAATATTGCACAGGACATAAAATGTACTGATTGTGATACTTGACTTGTCATTTTTCATGTAGTAATCATATATTTGGATCTGAAATCTCTCAAGGAGACAGCTTTACATACACATATATGTTTAGATAAATGAAACTTTTGACATCAACAATTATTGATAGTGTAAAACAAATAAAAAGGCCTTTATAAAGATCAGCTCTGGGAATGATTATCAGAAAATTTTGGAAAAAAGAAGAAACAAGGAAAAAAGATGTTTTGGGGATTATTTCTCAAACAACTCTCCATCTATGAAACCACCTGCCACAATTTTTCTTGACTCATTCTACTATATGGACTGTATTTTATAATAATAAAAGCATTAGGATTGTGAAAATTAATATTTAATAATGTAGAGTTCTTATCTAGGAAAGTAAAGTCTTATCTAGAAAGGTTCACCAACTGAAGATTAATATTAACTTTACAAAGAAAGACTGTGTTTGAAACTCAGAGTCTTTTATTTCCTTATCCTCTCCTCTGCAATTAACACACATAACATACACACTTCTATATGTTGCAACCCTTTCAGAATTCCAAATGTCAACATTCAAGCTGCATGGTTCTTCATCAGAGTTTAACTGTCCTGATTATAGACAATAAGAGCGTGTGGGCTCTAACCCAGAAGGGTTTAGCAGACTAGCACAGTGTTTGTACATATCCCACTTTGGTTGCCATAGTGGGTGCTGTTGAGTTGCTAAGCAGAGAATCCTGCCTACTTTCTTTGGGTCTCTAGAGGGAAATGAAACTCAAGTTTAGCAGCCAATCCTAAGTCTGCTAGGGTTCCAGTTTCACATCCTAGCTCACACAAGCCACATGACATGGATCTTTAGGGAATTACCTAAACTTTCCAGGACATATTGCCCTCATCTACTAAGACAGCAGTGAGCCTGAGTTCTTGGATGTGTTCGGGGCAAGCATTCTTGATGTCTCTTTCAGAAATAGGTTTGAGAGATGAAAAGGGCTAAGAGGGGAGTAACAGGGAAATGTCTTTGGAAAATGAGAGATGTACATTACAATTTATTTTCCTAGACATTTGAAGATTATGTAGACCATGATGAAAGCTTTTTAGAATGTTGTTTCCAGAGGACTTCCTTGTGCTACTCTTTCATCCTGGTTGCAGGTTCTCTTGAGTGTTATCTGTCTTGTCCCAAAGGTTGATGTCAGTAGCTACTGGATGCATACTGATTAGTAATTAAATAACTCCTGACTTTTACAGGAAATGCTAAACCGAGTTTAACTTTATCCTGTTGACATGTATGTGTGTGAAGGGGTGCAGGGGGCTTGGGGTATTGTCATTTCAAAGACCTGTTGTGATGTCTTGTGGTTCAGCTCTTAGTCTATTTTTGGTCTCTTTTTCCCTTGTCATACTGAGACCCCAGCAACTGTGCTTGCCCACCTCTCATGTTCCTCCCTTTAGATGCCTGTGGCTGTTTTTAATCTTCTGTGGCATACCCAAACCTGTAAAAAAAAAAAACAAAACTGCATGATAAAGCTATTTTATGCCAACTGAGAGCCTGAAAAGATGAAAATATGTGATATCTGCAAGACCTTGTGAGGAGGGTTTTCTGGAGACAGAGGCCTGTTGTTGATATTGATGTTGACTCAGGATTGGGCTATTGCATAACAGGTTAAGTTTGGCCCAAAGATGGTGATGAGATGTCTTGAATGTCTAGGATGCAATGAGGGACTCTAAAAGACTTACATAGGAGGTCGCCTGCTTTTGAAGGGGAATTTGCTTTTTTGGACTTTTTGGTGTCCATTGTACTGTATTCTAGGATAGATTTACCTCTGGGGAACCACCCTTAATTAATAGGGTGGGCCCGGTTGCTTAATTAGTCTAGTGGGCCCAGTCGCTCTCTCAGCACTAGGAGTAGGTACACAATTTAACTCAGTCAGGCAGAGGATTCCTTGTCCTGGAGAAGCTCTTTCTGTTGTCTTTGAAGATGGTAAGATATAGATCTGGAACTTCTGGGCGGTCACCACGTGGAAGAACTAGCTAAGAAACAAAGCTGAGTTAGAAAGTCCTTATGAAAAGTTTGAACACTTCAATCCAAGGGTACATGAAACTATACGTCTTGGACTTATTAAAACCCCTCCCTCCCATTTATTTTCCTAAAACACTGAGTTGCATTTCTTTACTTACAACCAAGAAGATAATCTTTTCTTGAACTGTTCAACAAGGGTAGATTCTTCAGCCTACCCTGGAAATGTGGTAAATGGTCCCCATAGAGTCATTTTGGCCAAAAATTCTTAATTGTGTGTAACTTTCAATTTCATTTTCTCACAGTCTCTCTGTAATGTAAATGACAAAGTAACTCTATGCCTCCCCTCTGCAAAAAAACTCCCCAAATCCCCAAATCCAGGACCAAAAACCTGATTAACTTTCTCTTTATAAAGACACCTATGTATCCTTGAATATTGATTTTCAATGGTCCCTTCAACCTCCATTTAAATATCTTCTTTATTATGCAGCAACTTCAAAATGATCACCTGTAGATCAGTATCGCCCTGTTGAGCCATGAAATTTTGTCATGCAGTGATCTCACATGCATATTTTGAAGGTTTTCCTTTGAGTCAGTCCTGGCACCTGGTCTTGTTAGACTAAGATGAGCAGTGGGGTCTGGCAGAGGAACTACAGGGCAGCTGGCTGTTCATGGACCTCAGGAAAGGCCCTGCAGGTGTCTCCTCCCAAGGCCACTCTCATAGAGATGGGTAACTGTAGTTACCAAGCTACTGGAGAAGATTCCGGTAGAGCTGGCCAATGTAAACACAGGTCATTCTCTGTGAAGTCACCTTTGTTCCACACCAGAGACCATGGGGCTGCTTCTTTCTCACCTTTCTTTCTCCACCTTGACTTTCACCTCTCCCCACACCCCTAGCCCGGATGGAGCAGTCCATGGCAGATACCTATGTTGCTTACATTCCTTTCTCCTCACACCCTCTCCCCATTGCTCTGCCTGAAGCAACTGCTCCAATTAAGATGTAGGAAGAAAAGAAATATAATTTATAAGTTGCTTGGCCTGGTAATACATATGTTGGGAGTTAGGAAAGAAAATAAGTGTGGGGCTTCTCTATCCATCCCAGGCACTGCAGTCAAACAAATCAATTCAACCTTCAGAGGGGCATCCATTGCCTTGTGATTATGTTTGTGTAAAGTCTTGGGGTCTTTGATCAAAGAATGGCATTTCAGGCCAGGCCCTAATCCTCACCCCTTAAGATGTTTAAATGGGTTTTTAAAAAAAAGTTGATAACAGCTGGGATTTAAATTTGCCTTTGCCCAGCTTTTGTTTTGAAAGGGCTTCTATTATCCATGGCTTCCCTTTTGGAGGCAAAGATGGATCGTTGGGTAAACCAAAAAGGGAAAGAGGATATGGGAGGAAATGGGCGGGGACTCTGAATTAATCTTCTGAGGAAGAATGTTTGATCAGCGGGGAGGAGGGGATGAAAACCTCTGATGCTGACAGCAGGCACCTTTCTGACAAGGGTGTGATTGGCACCTTTGAAGCTTCAGTCGGGAGCCAGTGTCCAGTGGGTCGGAGCTTCCTCTGTCTGTGGGTGGTGGTGTTAATAATGTGGCAACTGGAAGGATTAATTGCGGACAAGCAGCAGGATTATGAGGAGGGCTCCTCAGCTCTAAAAGGAACAGTTCGAGGAAAGCCTCTGATCTGTCAGCCTTAGAGGAAATTAGTGGGAGCAGACTCGAGCAGGCTTAAAAAAAAAGGCATTTAAGATATTAAAGCGAAATGTGAAGAGGATATTAAAATAGGGCAAAAGGGAAAGCAGTGCTGATCTCAAAAGGTGATGTCCCCTTTTTCCTTCTAGGAATTTCTAAGGTTTGTCCAGATTTCACAGACACCTTTTCGTGGTCCAGCAGAGTGGTTTTACCTGCATTGCAACAAGTTAGAGAAGGGTTAGGCTGGATTCGTGGTGCCACCCAAGGTCCTTGTTTGCTCTCTACCCCCTGGCGGTTTCAGAAGCTCCTGAAACTAAGTCTCCTGGTATAATTCTGAAACAAGTCAGAGCATTACTTACACCCTGTCTGCATTAGCTATCTATTGTATATTTTACTTCTTACCCTTCTAGTTCAAGTCGGGATGCTGCCAATAAATCCTGTGTTACCATTAAAGAGGCCATTCATCACGCTTCCTAATGCGATTAATCAAGATACACCACAGTACCCTTAAAATGAGATCATTTTGATAAATCATGTATGACATGAAAAGACTTTATTCCTTTTAAGTGCAATTTAGACTGTAATTTTTTTCCTCATTTATGATTCATGGGAGAAACATGGGTAAAATTCCCTTGCACAGTTACACCTTATCTCCAGCAATAACTCAAAACTGCTTTTAGATGAAAATTCAGGGTCTTATTCACCAAAGCTGAATGCCAGCTCATTATTTTCTGGCGTTCAGTAGTCCAAAAATAATGTCCGCACATTAAGCAGTATTCTCAAAAAGTTGGAATTGGCCAGGCACCAGGCACATCAATTACACTCCATCATCCTTAATAAGGAAGAAATATCAGATGTCCTCTTGGAGTTTTTTTGAATCAGTAATGTTCAGCCTTCATCTTCCCAATTTAGAATGATTGGAAAACAAAAATGGTAGTAACAAAAAAGTATGGGAATTTCAGCTGTTTTACATGTCTCTTTTTTCCTGTTGCATAAGTCTCAAAAGAGGTATTTTTTCTCTCCCATATGGTTCGTGCTTTCTTTTCCATTCCCTTTTTCTCATTTCACAAATGAAACTACCATTTTGTTAGGTCTGAGTTTTGTTTCTAAGCTCTGTATCTGTGATGCGGGTTTTCCCCTCACAGCTGTCACAATAATTTGGGAAACGATATTCATAACCTCCAATAGAAAAATAATTTGAAAATGTGCCTTCTGGTGAGATCCATCAAGTTTAGGGTCACATTTTTGGTTAAATGGGTGACATTGAAGCTATTCATTAAATTGAAAAATGGCTTGTTTTCCACTAATATTGAAATAAACTCTGGATGAATGTTAAATCATGCTGGCCTGCACTTATGGAGAAAGCAAAAGGAAAACAGAGATATATTTAATTTGGACATGTAAAGTCAACCGAGTTTTAGGTCTTTCTTGAGACAGGG
Source organism: Tarsius wallacei (assembly GCA_963574415.1). NCBI lineage: Eukaryota > Metazoa > Chordata > Mammalia > Primates > Tarsiidae > Tarsius > Tarsius wallacei. The sequence continues at coordinate 44,928 of CAUYQG010218426.1, forward strand.
TATCAGGAAGATTGGCTGAAACAAATGTGAACAATTAGAAGTTCATTTACCTCTTTCAAAGAATGAAAGCATTTAAAGAAGAATTCAGTGTTTAAGAATTATAGACCCACTTGAATTTTTTCAACTGCTGGTACCTATGAATAAAGACTTGATCAACATGTAATTTATTTCCCTGCTGTTCTTAGGGATTTATTCTGGGAAGTAGATCAAAATGTAGTATTTGACTCTGTGTTTAAGTAACCCAAGAATGCACATATCCTATCCATGTCCACATAACATAAGAAATATACAAAACCCGAGTTTATTTGGGTTATCATATTTATGCTGATGTTCTCTGTACCTCAATCAAATAGAAATTTACATCAAGTAAAGTTTCCTTGCATATTATACACATTTAAATAAAATTTTCCATGCTTTTAATTTTTCTAATATAAAGAATACATTAAGAATATAAGGCCATTACGGTTGCACTTGCCTTGTTTAGGTTTCCATTTTACATTTATGACTTTCTATTTTCACTAAAAAAGATCTGTAAATTTGAAAAATATGCATGTATCTCATTAAAAAAGTTTCCTAGCTCTAGCAACACTCAGCAAATCTCTAAAGAATGCAAGTTTAGAACATAAATATTTTAAGGCCCCATAAAATTGGCAGTGAATATTTTTCCCCCTTTAATACCATGTTCATTTCATTCCAATTTACTACCACGATTATATTTTCCAAAGCAGCTTTTAATACAATGCACAATTATTTCATGTGGGGTTGGGTAGGTCGCCTCATTAAGCCTGCAAAGATCAGGTCTCTTGTGATGCCCACAAATATTCTTGCATTTATTCCTAATTAAAATGGCCCTTCTAAATTGTTGCAAGTTTATTAATACAAATAACCAGCTAAGCAAAGTAGCCACAGTTGAAAAGTTAGCAGGGCAAGATGACCAGGCCCCCAAGCAGAGCAAACTGTGGTGTGTTTGCAGCGGTGCCCTGCCACCTGTTGGCTTTGCTGACACATAACAGGGTATTGATGTCCCTCACAGTGGTGCAGTAACCCTCCCTGACCCCTGTCCCAGTTCATCATCCCTGAGAGAAAAGAAGGGGCCTTTGAGAATTCCAGGCCTCCTGATTTTCTCCATCATTCATTTCCTTGGCCACATGTTTCTTCTGCTAATGCTGATAATTTATGGCCGAGCACAATAATGGCAGTGCAAGTCCTTCCCTTCTTCTGGATTATTTCAGAGTTTCCTGTCATAAGGAAATCCAAGAAGACGTGTCTTCAGTGGATTGCATGTGACAGTGTCTGCTTATATCTCAGGAATCTGAGGCATGATGGATAAACTGTCAGTTTTGAAGGATGATGTTTTCTCCATATTTCCATTATGAACCTGGCTGTCATCTCCTAATAAATTTCTTGCATTGGTATCAATTTATTTTTACAAGCAGAGGGTCTGATGTATTTGGGAAAGGCACTGACAGCAGTTCTGGCCTAGCTTGACAGAACTGGCTTCACCTCATTTTGGAAAACTACTTTGGTTCCAAGGACAGAACTTGACCTGCAGCCCTTGAGAATAAAAAAAAAAAAAAAAAAAATCTGTGAGAGGAAGAGAGACACATGAGGCAAGTTCCTCTTTTAAGCCAAAATAAATCAAGCCTCTAGTACTACCATGACATAATATTATTTCTAAGACAGTTCTACAGACCCAGATGAGAAATGCCGTATGTAGCTATTTACTAAAGATCATTAGACCATCACAATAATACAGTGAATCTATGGATATTTTCAAATTATAACAAGGCTAGAGATCCCACAACTTCTGCTCTCAGAAGGGATCTCAGCAGTGTTTTTCTGCTTGACAAGTAAGGTGCAAAATTCATTTATGTAATGAATATACAATTACAAAGAATGGACATGTTCCTGTCATGGCTACTGTGAAAGGGTTGGAAAAACCATGCAACATTAGCCCTATCTCTCAAAAAAATTGAAGTCTAGTTAAGAGAACATGTTAAGCAAAATTGGAGTGAAATAAAAATAAATCATAGCTAATATTCAAGGAACAATGGCTAAGTGTGTTGTGTTTTAACTTATTTAATCTTTACCTTTGTTGGAAAGAAAGGCAGTATAACATCATAATTGTTTAAGACAGTGGCCACTGAAAGCCAACTGCCTAGATTAGTGTCCCAGCTCTGCCAGTACTGGTAACCCAAGAACCTAAGTTAGAGCTTCATCAAGTTATTTAATGTCTCTGGCCCTTGGCTTCCTTGTCTGTAAAACAGAACTAGGAGTTGTAACTCCACCATGAAACTGTTGTTGTGAAGACTGAATAAATGAATGCTGTATAAGAAAAGTGTTTAACACAGTCCCAGACACAAAATAAGCACTAATAAGCGTTATCAATTTTTAACTATCATCGTCATCATGATCATTATTATTACCATTACCATTTACACCCAAGTGTGTTTTAAAGAATTTATATTGTCCAAGGTTACATACACAGCAAGATGGAGCCTGGCTCTAAGTCTTGGTCAATAAGACATCAGAGCAGAGAAAAGAGAGAGGTATGCAATATATAAGTTATGGATACATCAAGAACTGAACCCTTCATGCTTTACTAGTTTTTTCTTACTGTTATTCCATTCTTAGACAATAAAATAGTCCTTATTTCTGTAGCTCCAGACATGTTTTGGATACTACCTGAAAAGGGTTATAGGTGTTGGTATGCTGGTAAATGCCTAACAACCGAGTCTCCAGGAATAAAAAAGTGTATACATGTATACATGTACATACATTTATTGTATTTTTACTTCTGCGAAGGATATTTAGAGCACAATTTACAAATAAAAATTAAATATAGAATATTCTTTTTTGGGGGGTCAGAGTCTCACTTTGTCACCCAGGCTGGAGTGCAGTGGCACGGTCATGGCCACTGCAGCCTAAACCTGCTGGGCTCAGGTGACCTTTCCGCTTCAGCCTTCCTAGTAACTGGAAATACAGGTATGTGCCATCAAGCTCGGCTAATTTTTTTCTTGATTGACTGTAGAGATGAGGTCTCACCAAGTTGCCCAGGCTGGTCTTGAACCCATGGGCTCAGGTGATCCTCTCGCCTCAGCCTCCCGAAGTGCTGGGATTATAGGTGTGAGCCACTGCACCTGACTAGAATATTCTTTTTTTTTTTTGAGTTGGAGTCTCACTCAGTCGCCCAGACTGGAGTGCAGTGGCCGCTCCTGGTCACCGCAGCCTCGACTTGCTAGGCTCCAGCGATCCTTCCATCTCAGCCTTCCAAGTAGCTGGAACTACAGGCGTGTGCTACCATGCCCGGCTAATTTTTTGATTTATTGTAGAGATGAGGTCTCGCCAAGCTGCCCGGTAAGGTCTCGAACCCGCGGGCTCAGGCAATCCACTCACCTCAGCCTCCCAAAGTGTGGGATTACAGGCTGAGCCACCGAGCCTGGCTTTAGAATATTCTTTATAATAAATTCCGTACAACCACTTGATTGTCACAGAAACTTTCAATGACTTTGACCAAACCCTTATATCTTGTAGCTGTATCTGTGGTTGCAGTTGATGAGCTAGTGTAGTTCCAACGGGAATATTGGTTGATATTTTTCTTTACCTTAATTAGAATGCCAGAACTTGACTCACTTGTTTATGACATGAGCAACTGCTTTCCTGAGTTGGATATAGTTTTTGAATATTGGAAAAATGTTTCTTCAGTTTTTTGTGCTGTTCACAATGCCTTGCAGTACTTAACAAAGCAACTCCTCAAAGCATTAAGAAAAAATTATCCAATGAAAAGGAATTTACTAAGAACATGGGTAATTTTAATAAAGGCCGAACATCCTATCTACAAATGAACAGTTATCTTTAGTGAAAGAAGTATGATGGGGCACGAGTTAATATTTTGCTAAAATTAGGTTACAGATACAACATTATTTTAAGTTCTGTTGGCATCATTAATATTTTCTAAACTTAATCACTTTCTTAAGTTTAGCAAATCAACAAACCAATAAATCAAACTCTAATTTGTAGCATTTGCCAATTTCTGCTGCAAATACTCCCACTATGGCCAATGTCAAGCTACCAAAGTGAGGTCATGGAAGAGCTGGAAAGAGATAGCACAACATTATATAGTATTTCTACCATGCAGATACAATAGAATCAAATAATTTTCAAGAATATAAATAACAGTAAAATTGTTTAAATTAATTAGGAAGTGATGAGTTTTGATATATATGACCTTTGCTTTTAAGATCATTTAGTCAATGATAACTATACATAATTTAATTTTAAATATTCTCTGTGTTCAACAACTGACAAAATTCCTGAAAACTTAATCATTATTTATTGAGAACCATATAGGTTAACTCTAGCACACCACTGGCTATATGAACCCCAAAGGCCAAAGGTATGAAGCACTCATACATCTACATTGCATAGCTAATTATTTTATTTGTTATTAAATAAGCTGACCATTTTATCCAAAACCAAGTCACAAAAACATGTTGCATATTAACATCAAATGAATCATATTTCACTACAAATATATTACCTACCCTCATATGTGTATAAATAAACCTAAGAGAGTATTTATTCTTTGCCAGGCACCTTTGAACATAAGCTTCATTGTACAATGATTGGGATTTATGCTATAGAATCAAGCTGTGTTGTTTGAAATTCCAAATTCTTCATATTCTAGTTGGGTGTTCTTGGACAAGTTGTGCAACTTTCTCTAAATCTCAATTTCCTTATCTATCAAATGGCAGCAATAATGGTTATTATAAGGTTGTTGAGAGAGTTAACTGAAACAATGTGTATAAAATACCTGCATATAATTAGTGCTCAAGAAATGTGATAAACACACGTTATTTGGTGGTTATAATATGTTACATTTTGATTATGTTTTGTGTTTGAACATATGATATAAAGGAAATCCTTAGCAAGAATTAACTTCAGCCAAATATTAGTTTGTGTTTCATCATACTACTTTGGATAAAGGTAATTATGTATGCATAGGATGTTCTGTCTTTTTAAAAATTACCCATGCTATTAGTACATTCCTTCTCATCGTATAATCTTTTCTCAATGCTTTGAGAAGTTACTTTGTTAGGGGCTGCAAGACATCCAACTATCAATTTAGGACTTGCCATCAAAATCTTGAAGTCTATAGTTCTGCAAAAGGGAAGAGTGCCCGATGGACAGTGACACGGGGAAGAGTAGAGTAATGGTCAGGAGAGGCGTATCAGAAAAACCTGAGGGCTTCGTGGCAGAGAGGGTATGGAGCTGGGGAAACAATCTGGGCTTTGAGGGTCAGGCTGACTTACTTTCAATGTCACTCTGGACTTAAGAACTGTACAGTCTTGGACATGTTACTTATCTTTTCTAAGTCTCAATTTTCTCATTTTTTTCAAATGAGAGGAATAATAGGACACATCTCATACATTGGAGAACCATGAGCACTTAGTATACATACAAGAAATATTAGCTCCAATCTCACATTTTGCTTCCTTTCTGTTCTAGTTCCTTCTTATCTCCTATTTTACCTCCCTCCTCTACTTCTACCTCTCCTTAACCTCTGTTGGGGGAGACTGGAAAGGTATTTGATGGAGCATTATTTCATATCCGCCCTTGAATATAAGTAGAGAAGTAATTACATATTAAATACAGTTTAAAAAGATCAAACCACCCCAATTGCATTGTTAACAAAAATCTTTTGATTTTTGCTTATGAATTTCTACCTATTGCAAATTTTATATAGTTAAAAATCACAGCATATGTACTATTTTAATACATATTTCAATGTGTTCAATTAATATTATATAATAAACATCTTTGCATGTTCTTTTCTATACTTAAAGTTTTACTTGGTTACTATAAGAAATTATGGTAATTTCCATAATGTCCAATATTTAGATTATTGATTTTTTCTTCTATTATGTAAGTGTTTTGGAAGCTACTGTTCTAGATAATTTGTGAAGTCTTTCACATCTCTTACATTCTGTTATTTGTTATGTAATAACCCACAAAATGCCCAAGCCATAGCCCTTCCTTCTTTTATTCTTTTTCTGGTTCTTTCTCTCCTTCGCCCAATCCCAACCTCCCTCACTTCCTCCCTCCATTTCATAAACACTTATGAAGTAATACTCTGGGCCAGATGCCATTTTAGGCCCTTGCAGAACTGGGATCCAAGTAGATCAGATAGAAACAAATGGAAACCTCCAGGCTATGTCTTTAAAGAACTTCGCCATTCTAAAAAGGCCTTTGGCACAGTCCTCCCATTCCAACCCGCCTGTTCTCTGACCAACTTCTCACCTGAATTACTTTCACTTCTCTTATTCAGGTTAACGCTCAGCTTTTGCCCAGACTTTTGAGCTCTGCTCCAGTGGGATTTTTCTTGGTCTCTTGGTTATGGACTCATCCTCCTCCCGCCTTGCCTTTTGTTTATTCCTCCTGATTTCTTGACCTTTGGCTCCAGACAAGGTATGGCTGTTCCTGCTCCCAAATTTGTCAAGCATTCCCTACTTAATCCATCTGTCTTTTATGCTTTCTATCTTGCTTTACACTAAAAAGCATGCTACCTTCACCTGTGAGTGGACCGGGAAGCCTCAGCCTTCAAGTTGGCTCTTTGTTTTCTCTAACTTAATCCCTCAGATGATGGCAGGCCTTTATCTTCTGATTCTGGCAACTTGGCTCACACTTTTATGTTGAATTACACTCATAGTATATAGTTTTATCTTTGACTGTAAAATGTTTTATTCATTCAATCGTCGTGCATTAACTTCCTTCTGTAATTTTGGCAGTATATTGTATACAAATGTTAATAGTATAGTTAGTTTCAGAAAGTTAATATGGGTAAATTTCAAACACTCTCTCTTAGTATGAATGAGACACAAGTAAGGGCATAATTACCATTACTGGTGTTTAGATGTCATAATAGAGGCCAGGGATTATGTTCTGTGATAATACAGAGGATGGAAGTGTGAGAGTTGCTATGAGTTGGTGACTCCTCATAATCAGTATTAATTCATGGTATGCCTTTTTTTATGGACCAGGAATGTAACCAAGGTCCTTATTTTTCTTTTTCTTGGTATTCTCAGCACAGGGCTTGGCATATAATAGGTGGTTATTAAATACTTGATAACTAAATGAGTGATGCTTTTTTTATGAGAGAGAATAAATGTTTTTAGAAGAGTCAGCTTTATACCATGGTTTCAGAGAATGAATTGTGATGAAAAGTGAAGATTGCTTTTACTTGAAAGAGGCTGACAAATTTCCCAGACCCAGGATCACTTTATGCGGTGTATGATTTAAGGGTGAGTGAGCATGCCAAAGCGCTCCACTTGAGCTGAGTGATGGGGAATGAGTTGTAGAGCTGTGGTCTTAGATGGTATTTTGTGAAAAATAGTGGGAGATTTATGGCTATTAAACAACTTTGTAGCTGCCCCCTTCTTGTTTCGAAGTCTGCCAAATCTCTCCTCCTGTGGTCTGTATCGTGTTCCTTCAGTGTATCCGTGACATTCGGAAATATTCACTGGACTGCCGTTTTTCATTGAATGCACCCTTTGGAAAGGGGCTTGGATTTTACACATTTATCTGAAGATGTTCGTTTTCTGTAATTGCTGAATGCAGTTCTCACTTTGCAAGTCTCTTGTAGAGTATACTGTATTTCATTGAATCTTTTCCATCTAGGTCATCAAAATTCTACCTTCCTTCCTGCATTATAGAAATTGCAGAGTGTAGTATATTAGTGACTATTACCTTTACTGATGTGAGTTTTAAAAGATTATTAGCAACTCTTTAGTTGTGAGAAGGAGGAAAATCAAGAAACCTTCAGTGTCCTTTGGCATATCTTCCACAGGACTTGCAAGGCTGGAATGAGTATTTTGAGACTTGACGTGAAGAGGATACATATTTACCATTTTCAGCTTTTTTCCATTCTATGGGTCAAACTCAGTAGCTTTAGAAGAAACAAAATGGGATATTTCATCATAAAAAGCCAATCAGAGATGACATTAATCCATGTTATGTAAGTACTAACGAATTGCTATAGGATTATTTTTCTCTCATTATGAATTTATATGAATACAGGACTGCATGGATTAGAGAAGCAATAGAAGTTTCTTTTTTTTTGTTTTTGTTTTTTTGTTTTGTTGTTGTTTTTTTGGTTTTTTTGAGTTGGAGTCTCACTCTGTCAGCCAGGTTGGAGTGCAGTGGCACAATCACGGCCACCCCAGCGTTGACCAGCTGGGCTCCAGCGATCCTTCCGCCGTAGCCTTCCAAGTAGCCAGAACTACAGGCGCATGCTACCACACCTGGCTAATTTTTTATTTGTTATAGAGACAAAGTCTCGCCAAATTGCCCGGGCTTGTCTCGAACCCGCAGCTCAGGTAATCCACTCGCCTCAACCTCCCAAAGTGCTGGGATTACAGGCTGAGCCACTGAGCCCAGCCTATTTCTGGGTTTAAAAAAAAAAAATTTATACTTAATTTTGAGAAATTAAAAAAATGTAGAAAAGTGAAAAAAAGAATGAATGCATGTAGCTACTATCCAGAATTTGTAGTTTCTAATATTTTGACATATTTGTTTCACATTTTTGTTAAAAGATAGAAAGAACCATCATATATAAAGCTGAAGCTCCCCCATCCCTGCATTCCATTAGCCCCAGATCTATTACCCTACCCATTGGCAGAGGCAACCATTTTCATGAATTTAGTGTATATCTTTTATAATTTTTAGATATTTCCATACACATATGAGATCAAAGGACTATACATTTACATAAATAATATTATACTGCATTTATCATTTTGCAACTTGATTTTTCACTCTGTATTAAATTTTTAGACCTATTCAAACTGAGATATATAAATCAGGTTTATTGCTCTAAAATACTAAATATTATTCTGTCATATGAATATACAACATTTTATTTATTCATTTTCCTCATTGACAGACATTGGAGTTATTTCCAATTTCTTCTCTTATAAATAATGCTGCAATAAACATTGTTTTATGTCTCAACTTGTAGTCCTATGTTAAATTTTCCACAGTGTATGTGGTCTAAATGAAATTGCTGCACCAATTTTCAATTTTAGTAGATATTGCTAAATTTCTCTCCAAAGTAGTTGAACCAATGTACATTCCCACTGGCAAAGGATGAGAATCTAACAGTTTCATTTCTCTTCATTCTCACTAGTATTTGTTACTGCAAGACTTAAAAGTTTGCCAATATGATGAGTGGAAAATCATTCATATCTTGTTTTACTTTTCATTGCCCCCGCTACTAGTAAATTTGAGCAATTTCGCTTATGTTTATTGACTGTTCAGGTTTTCTCTTCTTTGAATTTCCTGAAACTTCCTTTGTCTATTTTTTCTATTATATTTGTTATTGATTTAGGGACATTATGTATTCTGGGTGCAAATATTTTATGGTAGATGTTGTAAATAGTTTCTGACAGGAGAACTTAAAAAATAAAATGTAAAATTATAATCCATTGCTGTAGGCAATTAGGAAATTTGACAAGGATTCAAAGATCTTTAAGAGTCTTTATAGTCCTGAAGATGCAGATTTACCCAAATTTCCTTATACCAATCTTAGGCATCTCTTCTTAATCCAGGTGAAATAAAACATTCTTTAAATTTTTCTAGTTATGTTTGTCTTATCTTATATTCAGTATGCTATGTATATTGCTTCCATTTCAAGTTGAATTCTTTATTCTTTGGCAAATGGTGGCAAATTTAAAATATTTTCTTGTCCATTTCTTTCATATGATAACTGTTTTTCTAAATCATACTTCTAAGCCTACGGTTCAAGGAACAAGTGTGAACATCACTGTTGAAAAGATCACATGGGCTTCATCTTGAGGAAAGCGAAGTCAAAGAGCTGGTAGTTGGAATCTTGCTTTGTGGTAATTTTCATAAACATCCAGCTGTGGAAGTTCTACCAAGAGGAAGAATTTGCAAAATTGTTCTTTCCCTGGATTATTTTCCATGACTTGAGTTTATCAATGGACACTGAGCAGAAAATAATAAGTGTTGGGCATAGAATTATAACTACAAAACAACTGAAGCCATGCCATTTTTGCTCTGCCTACAGTTGGAAATAAAACTAAATAGCTCTTTTACTCCTGGTTACAGAACTCTAATGTTTTGTACAGTTAGAGGTATTTGCTAAAAAGTAGCATTTATTCCAGTAATTTTAGAAAAAGCTGTCATCACATTGTCACCAGCCCAAATCAAGATTAAAAGGTCTAAGAAATATCACAATACAGCAACTTAAAACTCATATTGGATTTTTTTTAAGTGATGAGGTGGAGCACAAACTGTGACAAAGAGAGAAGCTATGGCATCTTATGGAGGAAGGATGGTAGATCTGTGGAAGGAAGATCCCCATCTCCCCACCCCATACGCCCTGCCTTAAGCATTGAATAGACACCATATTTAGGACATTGTCATTGTGTTTTATTCATCCTGCAGAGATTACAGGAGACCTTGAAGAACCTTGAATACCAAATGGAGAGACATGTGGTGACTATAGTATATGATTTTAAATCTAATTTATGATTTCTTCACAGTCTTGCCACATCCTACAAGTCTAATGATGTAGTATGTAGCAAAAGTCTTCTCTACTTTTTACAATGTTTTCTTGGTGACTGAGCTTTTATCTTTCTGAACCAATTCCTTGGTTCAAGCTTTAAACATCATGTGAGGGGAGAATTCCCCCCCCCAAACCTGGAATTTATTTATGAAAAACTTTGTATTTATTCTTACATATTTAAACTTCAAAGTACTCTTCATTTGATGCAATACACCTATTGAGATTTTTTTTACTGTTTAAAACAGTTTTTGAACTAATCAATTTTGATGCCTTTTAGTGCTTCTACCATTTTTAAATTTCACTTCTTTCACATCAGCAAAACGTTTCCCTTTGAGAACTTTTTGCATCCAGGGAAACAAAAAAGGTTTTGTTTTGGGAGGGTGGACCACAGGAGTCATGAAGTTTTTGGGTAAAAACTGATGAACACTCAATGTGGTGTGGGCAGGTGTGCTCATAAATCACCCATCATGAACAAACACGTTGAAAGAATCCCTTAAAAAAAAAAAATCACTGAAGCCGAACTCAGCCTCTCTCAACCTCTCTCAACCTCTCTCAACAACACTAGCTGATACACTGATGTCAACGGGTTCCTAGAACACTTACCTTACAGGGGGAAGGCTGCAGGGGCCCACCCTCCAAAAGATAACTCTGGTTTTTTGGGTGGGTTCCCTCATATAGTTGCCGTGGAGCTGCAGTAAAGAAATGCTTCCTGTGTCTGTGTCTACCAAGGGACAGAGCTTCCAATTTTGCTTCATTCAGAACTCTTTCTATAAGTCTTCACTGAAAGCTGCTTAGTCAAACACCTCAAATGTCAGAAATGAAGTTTAAAGGGTTTTTCTAGCAAGTAGGTCTAATCTCCTACTTAGTTTTGATTCTTATAATATAGGTAATCTCTTTGGAGAAAGGGCCTGCTTCTAGGAGGGCAAATATATCCCATAGAATGTATTTCCTATTCCGGAAAGAAAAATGTAGTATTAATGAAATTTACTTTTTCATGAAGCTTGGAAATGTTGTAAGCTTAGGATTTTGATCCTAGCAGATGTTCTTTTATGGTTATTAAAAAAAAAGTTGCATTTGATTTAGAAATCTCTAGTTAAGAGTTGCAACAGTAATGCTTCTTATTATAAGCAACCACATTGTGATACGTGATATACTGGTCATCGGTCCTGAGTGACGGCTGACCCCATAGCTCACAAGGATGTATCATTTGAGAGAGAGAGTTAGCAGCCCGGGCTATCCTAGACTCAATTCTATGGTTAAAGAGCTGTTTGTGTACAGTAAAAAAGTATCATCCTAGGTACATTTTGTCATTTTCTTTTAGGCTTTAGAATGACAAAAACTTTGGTGATAACCACCGTATCCCAAATCCACATGTGAGGCGGATTTCTCAGTGCTGTTGTGAAACTTAGCCAGAAGCCCCATTGCACAGCCTGAGATGATTTATATCCTTCTCTATGGTGACTCCTCACAGTTGAGTCTTATGTCTTCCATGCTACTAGGCCCATAGAAACCACTCTTGACTTTCCGCATCCACCCTGGGAGCAAAGTTTAGCCTTTTCACTGGTTTGCATAGAAACCTGCTCACCACCAGCTTTTACTTTGAGGGAATTACTGGGAGAAGGCCTGTGACAGAAGTCTAAGTTCACACCTGCCTTGTGTCTCTCTTGTTTCCCTCCTTCCTCTCCTTTCAGTTCAGTACAATAAACACACTGTCCCCATGTCTCAGAGCTATTTCACCTGTACTGAGGTCCCTTAAAGTTTTGGATTCTACCCTACACTTGCCAGAATATGATCACAACAGAGACAACTGTTGCTTCCTAAGAAGAACCTCGGTGAATGTTTTTTCCAAACTCAGATCCCAAGGAGACATATTGAATAAATGGAAGTTTGGTTTTTGGTGTTGCTTCATGTTGACCTTGGCTTTTATCACACAGGTTCCCAGTGAGGAAGTTGCCACCTCTCCAGAGTACCACTACACACCCCTGCCTTCTGCTTCCAGGGAACTCACCAGTCACCGAGGTTGGAACTCAGTTTTTCACTACTCTCAGGGGGTGTGGGAGGGACACTTAGCTGTGCAGAGCTCTGGGCTCATTACTGCTGCCTCGGCATTTTAGAAAGAACACAGTGCTTTTTAAGTCCTTGATGAGAAAACCATACCTGTCAAACCTAGTGATTTTAACCCATATTAAACAGAATTTAGTGGCAGTCTACTGGGGAGGCCAATAAATTCGTGGTATAATATAATTTTGTGATATTTTTCTTTAAATAGATTATGGCACTTACAAATTACTAAGGAGATTGTTACTTCCAATAATAGTGATGGAGAGAAATTGGGAAACTCACTAATATTTGTAAAAATATCACTGGGCGCGATCAGTTGACATCTGTAATTTCAAAATGAATGAATTCTGTATTACAGCTAAAAGGAATTCCAATTTGCCTGGTAATGTTGAGAGAATCCATGTGTGGTTTTTACTGAATTCTCTGATTCTCAAAACATTAATTTGGTTTACCCAGTTTTTCCAGAACCTTCTGTTGTCATCTCTAGACTATTCAGTTTCAAAAGCAAGATAGAATACTGACATAGAGTATCATTTGAAAATGCCTCATTGCTAAACTTGTTGCTTTGAACATTGTTTCTCAAGCAGAAAATTCCCTTGTATATGTAGGGGACACTGAATAAGGAGTATTTTTGTTCTTTTTTTAATATTTATTTTTTATTTTTAAAATGTGGGGTACAATTTGGAGTTAGGTATACAAATGGTCCTTATGCAGGTACCCTTGTTGATGAAGTGTGCCACCTCCCTTCCCCTGGCAGTTTCCTGCTACTACCAATCTCTTTATTATAGTATTATGATAATTGTTTAAGGTCCATTTTTGAGTGAGAACATGTGGTACCCCTTTCTTTGTTTCTGTGATAGATCACTCGGTATGATAGACTCTAAATCCATCCAAGTTGCTGCAAAGTTCATAATTTTGTCCTTTTTTTTGGCTGCATAGTATTCCATTGTGTATATGTACCACATTTTAAAAATCCAGTCCTCTTTCAATGGGCAGCACAGTTAGTTCCGTGTTTTTGCTATTGTGAATAATGCTGCAGTAAACACGCATGTGCAGGTATCTTTTCCATAGAGTGATTTGAGTTCCTCTGGGTATATTCCCAGTAGGGGTCACATAGAAGGTCGATTTTTAGATATTTTAGAATCACCACACTGTTTTCCACAGAGGCTGTACTAGTTTACACTCTCACCAACAGTGTAGAAGTGTTCCCTTTTCCCTGCATCCTCTCCAGCATCTGCTGTTTTCTGAGTTATTGACGATGCCCATCCTGACTGGAGTTAGGTGGTATCGCAGTGTGGTTTTAATTTGCATTTATTTGATGACTAGTGAGGCTGAGTATTTATTCATGTATCTGTTGGCTGCTCATATGTCTTCTTTTGAGAAGTGTCTATTCATATCTGTTGCCCACTTTGTAATGGAACTGTTTGTTTTTTTCTTTTCAGCACTTTTGAGTTCCTTGTAGATCATAGATGTTAGGCCTTTGTCAGATATACAGTTAGCAAATATTTTTTTTTTTCCAGTCCATGGGCTGTCTCCTCACTCTCTTGATGGTTTCTTTGGCTTTGCAGAAGCTTTTCAGTTTGATGAGGTCCCACTTGTCTATCTTTCCTCTTATGGCATGGGCATTTGGGGTTTCAATCAGGAATTGGTTGACAGTTCCAATTTCCATAAGGATGTCTCCTGCATTCTCTAAGGTTCTTATAGTTTGAGGTTTTATGTTTAGGTCTTTGATCCATTTAGAGTTGGTTTTTGTGTATGGTGATAGATAGTAGTCTTGTTTTAATCTTCTGCATGCGGTCAGCCAGTTTTTCCAGCACCATTTACGGAATAGTTTCTCCTCTCCCCAGTGGTTGACTGTGGAGGCTTTGTCGAAGATGAGTTGGTTGAGAATTTGAGGTTTTGCTTCTAGAATCTCAATCCTGTTCCATTGGTCTATATACCTGTTCTTATACTAATCACCAGGCTGTTTTGATTATTGTAACTTTATAATAAAGATTAAAGTCTGAAAGTGTGATATCTCCCGCTTTGTTTTTGCTTGGTTTGGTTGGGTTTTTTGTTTGCTTGTTTGGTTACTGAGGATTGGTTTGGCTATTCGTGGTTGTTTATGTTTCCACATGAATTCCTGTATTGTCATTTCCAGGTCTGAGATCAATGCTGCTGGTATCATGCTGTCTTAAAGAACTGCATTAGGCCATGCCAGAAGTGAGTTTACAATGCCTATACAATTACAATACTTTGATAGTAAATAATGCAACCAGATGTGGTAAATCTGTATGGATATGGCCTTGAAGGGTACCCAAAGAAAGCTGTCATTACCACGAAGTTCAGAGAAACATTAACATTCTTTCTCTAATTTGTCCCACTCATTTAGCATGTTGATGATCTGGCAATAATAAGGAACTGAACACTACTCTTGACTGCATGATCATCCTTGCCTTTTTTCTCCTGATGGATCTTTGTAATAGAAGCTCCTACATTTAACAAGCCGACAATACAAGACAGGATGTTGTGAAGATGAAACTTCTCTAAGATAAATACAACTTTCCAGGAAGCAGAGGACTTGAAAAGTGACCTCCTAAAACAGAGTTGCCATTAATCATAAATATTTCTGTTCTTTGTAAACATCAGATAGGATTATGACTTTATTTTGTTAATTTCATCACAGTGGGATCCAAGACCTTTTTTTTCTGATAAGCTTCAAATTTTCAAGGTAAATGTCAATGGCAAATTTTATTCAGTCAATCTCAAGCATCAGTATTCCTGTCTTAATAAGATTTAAAATAGTCCTTCTACTTTATTATTTTACCCATATCAATTTCCTTTTTCTTATTTCTACTAGTTTATAAACTCATGTTCCTGCTGAAATGTTAGTAGAAATGGGGGTAGGAATTTATTTGAGCACATCTCTGGCAATTTGGCTCTGAACAAAAGGTGCTAGTTTTCTGGACTAGCACACACCATCCAAAGAAGACACTGGATGCCAAAATAGAAATTGGGACTAAGCTTCCAAAAATAACAAAAGTATGCTTTAAGTTCTTACATTTTGCTTACTCAAGGTTGTACAAATTCTCCTGTGATCTTAAGGAAGATGAAGAAAGAAGCAATTAAATTATTAGAAAAAATATAAAGTATTATGTAGGAATATAATGTCATCTGTGTTTCTTGTATAGCTATTTGTACATGGTACTACATGTATAAGTTACAGAGAGAAGCAAAATGAACTTCTCAGTTTTGAAAATTAAATGCTACTTTAAGGAAAAAGAGAGGGAGAGAGAAAAGAAAAACTAAATGCCAAATCTGCGCTAAAATTTAAACTTAAAGTGTATTCCTTGGAAATATACACTTGTTAGAATTCAAGTAGATGACAATATACTACTTTTTATCTTTGTCTGTTTTTAAAAAATGCTTTTCTTGATAAATGAATAGTATGTTTATACTGCTAGCATGTTTTAGTAGTTAACATTTGAAGTCCATATAGCATTTATTTTAATTAAATTTGATATTTTAAAAATAAAAGAAGCATGTTCTTCACTTTACAAAAGGATTCACAACCAGTTTTCATTATGTACTAAGACCCCTTTGGGAAATTCTAGTGTGATTATACTTATTAAAAGTTAATGCATATATAAATTTTCATAAATTAATCCTTTGTGTAAATTGAGATACACCTCTCTGGCAAAGGCTAGATTCATTTTCAATTCCTGAAATGTTAATCTCTCAAAACACTTTCCTCATCCCTACCCTAAATCCTGTTATTAATTTTCAGTGATCTCTCCTAGAAGTCTCCTACAACAAAACCATAACTCTTTTGCCTAGCATCAGCCAAAGAAATTCCAAAGGATAGACGTTTACTTAATTAGATAATGTGATGCTGTCAGCCAATCCAGCAACCTGGACAATTCAGACTTCAGAATAACTCAAAAGACCTGAAACATCTGACAACCCATAATATTTATTTGTTGAGGCTTCAAATAATGTATCTTCAATCATTCTTTTTTAAACAACAACAAAAAAAACTTTTTGTCTCCTGTGTAATATAAAGAACACCAGAGCAGATGTTTAGCTTAGATGGGCAAAATATAAATTTCTTAACTCATCAAAAGGAGAAAAGAAGTCAGTTTAATTAACTAATTACACTTCTTAAATCTGCCCATGTCTCCACAGCTATTAAATCGTGGGGACAAAGTCCAAGTCTGTCTTAATTTGAACCCCAAACTCTCTTCATGCTACCACATTGTCTCTTAATTTTTCTCTATGAGTCTTCATCTGAATCATGTACACATCTCAGATCGGTAAATGTGTTAATCTGGGATAAATCTCTATGAGATTGTTGTTGTTTTGTTGTAAGAAATAGCTCATGTCTTTAGCTTTCACCAGGATCATTTCTGTTTGTCTTAGTCATAAAATAGGCTTAAATTAAAATACAAAGAGCAGGGAAAAAGAAAGGCCATCTGAGAGCCTAAAAGAAATAGGGAATAGGAAGCAAATAGGAAGAAAAAAACAAAGAGTAAGTGAAGCTTGATGCAGAAAAGATAAAAAGAAAAGGAAGAAGAAATAAAATGAAGATCTGGAGGACAAAGAAGATCTGGGGACTTCATCCCAGTGGTGGAAGACTAGGTAATTTGAGCCAACTTTCTTGCTGAAAGAAATTAAACTATCTGGGAAAACTATAAAAATAATTTTCTTTGAAGTCTCATAAAGCTAAAAACAGAATGCGGAATTGCTGGGCCAAGATCTACCAAAAAACAGAAATCTAAAAATGTGAGTCTGGCACTTTGCCAAAGACACGTAGGCCAATCTGAATGAGGCAGCTGAGAGACTGAGCAGTGCTTCTGAGATCTTCATAGGACCAGGGAGACAAAATGTGTAGTACTTCTGATAGGGAAACTTGCAAAGCTTCACTAAGAGATATTAAGAGAGTCCTAAATAAATGGAGAGTTATACTATGTTCATGAATCGGAAGACTCATTATTGAATTGCTGCCCCAAAACACAAATAAACCAAGGGGACAGAATAGAAAGATTAGACATACACTTATTCTCAAATGGGTACTTGATATATTATAGATGTGACATTCATAGGAATAGGGAGAAGATGGTTGAGATTATTGGATATCCATGTGAGAAAAAAATAAAACCTGACTTCCAACCTTACAGTTCATCACTATCTGCATATCTCCCTCGTACACTCTCCCAAGCACACACTAGAAAAAGCCTTGTATTTTTGCAGGTAGACAAGTGACATAAGAATGTTCATAGAAGAGCTATGTGTAATAATACATTAAAAACATGAAAACAAGCCGTGCTCGGTGGCTCAGCCTGTAATCCCGCGCCTTTGGGAGGCTGAGGTGAGTGGATTGCCTGAGCCCGCGGGTTCGAGACCCTCCTGGGCAAGCGAGACCTCATCTCTACAATAAATCAAAAAAAAAATTAGCCAGGCGTGGTAGCGCGTGCCTGTAGTTCCAGTT
>CAUYQG010218431.1:0-18733 GCA_963574415.1 Tarsius wallacei
AAGAAGAAGAACAGGCATATAGTAGACCAAAGGATCGGTATAGAGATTCCATCTTTGACAAAGCTTCCAACAACAACCACTGGGGAGAGGAGAACCTACTCAGTAAATGATGCTAGGAAAACTGGCTGATCACATGCAGAAGAATGAAACAGGACCCCTACCTATCACCATACACAAAAATCAACTCCAAATGGATCAAAGACCTACACATAAAACCTCAAACTATAAGAATCTTAGAAAAGTCAGGAGACATGCTTACAGGCATCAGAGCTTTGTTTAGAATAGGGCTATTCTTCGCTCTGAAGAAATTTCTTCTAAATAATATACCCAGTGCCCCTTCAATCTTCTGCATGTGGTCAGCCATAAATTATAATGTTTTCTAGTATGGCTGGTGAGAACAGGTACTATCCCTAACCCATGTATAGTTGAGACATCCTCCTGTCTAATTCTTTCAGATGGTCTTTTTCACAACTATGGGGAGTTTTTTTTCACATGCATGCAATGATCAGTTAACTACTCAAGCAAGATCCTCTGAATATCTCTGGGATTCTTTCTCCAGCATTCTGTTCCATGAACTCCAGCTGCCTTGGTCTCCCCAGACTTATAGTTTCATTTCCTCAATTCAGGGAGTTTGCTAGTTTCCACCTTTCTGAGCCATGGCCTGGCAACTCTCTCCATGCAGGTAGCTAGAGAAATCGTAGAATTTTTTCCCTTGTCTCTCAGGTGTCAGTGTCCTTTGTTATTTCAAATATTTTGTCTGGTTTATTTGGCTTTAGGTGGAAGGATAAATCTGATTCCTGTTACTCTATATTGGCTGGAAGCAGAAGTATTTTTTTGTTATTTAAAATTCCCCAACTATATAGATACTTAATATAATCATGGAGCTAGGATTGCACCAAGGCAATGACAAGTATAAAATGCCCAAACAAGAGCAGTATTCCTCTTGTGGTATTTGACACATACAACGAACACACATGTGCATTTGATCTGCTCAGCTGGATTATAAATACGGTAATGACAAGGATTTTATCTTGCATTCTTCATGTATTCTTCCTTTGTTTCTAGCTTGTATCCTGCAGAAGCAGGATAAATGGTGGTAATTACTAATTTGCATTCTCCTTTCACAGCTTAAGTCGGTTTCTTTTGCCTTCTCTGAGACAATGTACGATCACAAATGCTCACTAATAAGCCTTACTATGTAGATCATGAAAGAACTTATTTAGCATTTTTTAACAGGCAAAAATAAATTTTCAGAAGATACCAAGTCTGGTGCCTTTTTAACCCATATGAAAAGAAAGGTGCTATCTCATATGCTTTTAATAATTCTTACTGTTGATCTGAGAAATGTTGGTATATAATGGCTGATTGGAAAATTAAACATGGATAGTACATGATGAGGTTTCTTTTGAGAGCTAGTGGAAAGGACACTGAGGCAGCACGAAGTTTTAGTGCAGGTCTTGGGATCAGAAATGCCTCAATTCTATCCTGGAACCACAAACTTTTTGGTGTTGGTCAAGGTTCTTGACCTTACCAAGTCATGATCTGATCATCTCTAAGTGAGCATAACAATGCCACTTTACAGAATTAGCATGAGAATCATAAACAATATTCATAAAACACTTAGCAAAGGCCTTGCTACATAGTAGGAAAAGACATTTCAGAATTTGGAATCTGGCTCTGTTATTCATTAGCTTTGGGGTTCATGTTAGTCAAGTCAAGGTTAGGTTCAGTTCCAGCTTTAGGGGTGGTGTGAAGATTGTATTGGATACTGCAGATGAAAAGCACTTGGTAAACTGCCTGCAATAAATACGTGTTGATTAATCCCTGCCTACTAACAACCACTTTGACGATGCATAAAACCTCTGTGGCTTTCTTGAAGAAAATTAAAACACTTGGGGGTAAGGGGTGACAATTGATATTTTAGTCTTTCTTCAACCAAGTTTTCATTTCTTTCAAATCAACAGTGCACTTTCCTCAGAACCAAAACACAGTTATTCAAGAACTGTCAACATGAACACCCCGGTGTTCATCAGACCTAATTAATTTTTGCATTATTATTTTTTAAATATTTTATGCATTTTCAATACAAATTGATACAATAAAAGCCAAGCAAGAATACAGCATTTTGCATTATTATTTTATCAGGTCTCACATTTTGGCATTAAACAATAGTATAAATCAACTAGAAAACAGCATGAAAACACCAATAAAGACAAATATTATCTTAACATTCTCACATTGTTCTATTGTAATATCTCCTGTTAGAAGTGGTTAGGAGGAAAAGAAAAATACCACATAAAATGATCTCTACCATAAATATTTAAATGATGATGTTCATGCTAAACAAAAAAAAATCTAGCAAAGGAAAACTCAATACTTTATGCAATAGCAATGTAAAGATAAACAATAATACTAGCACTAAACTACCACATAATACCTAGAAAAATAAAATTGATAAAGAATCAGCAAATAAATGTTTCTTAAGAAACTTTTTCATAGAGCATATATATATATATAAATAGGAATTCTGGAGCAGTTAGAAATCTTTTTATTTAATCCTATGCTGACTACACTCACAATTGTCGTGAAGGTAAAAGAACAAATAACAATTTTTTCTCTTATAATAGTAGTCACAGAAAAAAATCCAAATATACTAAACACTACCAATATCTATTTTAAAATGCAATTTTAAGGTATTAAAAAAGTCTGCTACTAATTCTTCTTGCAAAAAAATCTCTCACATAGCAAAACCTAGGTACATAAAGCTACATTCACTCAGGGATTTTAAAAGAAAAAATCACTTGATTATTTTTTTCAATAATTTATGAAAATAATTAAAAGTACCTATTTTAAAAATATGTACACTCACACAAACGCATCATTTCTACCTCTTATTCTTTTGAGCGGTGAGGATGGGGAAGGAAGAGGGTGTCAAAATTGCTGGGCGATGGAGTGGTCAAAGACTATGTGGTTTTAAAAGCCCCACTATGTGGATTACGATGAGCACATAAACACTGAGCAGCTTTCCTCAAGCTTCTACTTTTCAAAGAGAAAAAACAACCATTCAAAGGGTCCTAATTTTCACCTACATAAATTTTGACTCTAAGTTACTGCTATTAACCAGGTTCGATGGCTCAGCCTGTAATCCTGCGCCTTGGGAGGCTGAGGTGACTGAATTGCCTGAGCCGGAGAGTTCCAGACCCGCCTGGACAAATTGGTGAGCCCTCATCTCTACAATAAACCAAAAATTAGCCGGGCGTGGTAGCGCGCGCCTGTAGTTCCAGCTACTTGGAAGGCTGAGGCGGAAGGATCGCCGGAGCCCGGCAGGTCGAGGCTGCGATGGCCAGGAGCGGCCACTGCACTCCAGTCTGGGCGACAGAGTGAGACTCCAACTCAAAAAAAAAAAAAAAAAGTTACTGCTATTAAATTACTTTAGCTGAGCTCATTATTCACATCTTGATTTTGAAAAGTTCTAAGTTAAAGAATGACACCCCCCCCCCACCCACACACACACGCTGCCAAGAAAAAAGTAGTGTGCATGGGCTGGAGGGAAGGGGTGAAGGGCATTGAATCAGGTGGACCTGAAATCCTGGGCAAACACAACTAAAGAGTAGAAGACAAAGGACATTGTTCCCCAGAATCTGGGTGTCTTAACGTCAAAGGCAAACACCAAGGTGAGAGTAAGAGTGAAACGTAAGGTGAGGAGGACAGGTTAGATGGAACAGTCCATGCTCAGGCATTAGAACTAGGACTGAAAGAATCTTTCTCAGCTGGGCTCGGTGGCTCAGCCTGTAATCCCGTGATTTGGGAGGCTGAGGTGAGTAGATTGCCTGAGCCCGCAGGTTCGAGACCCGCCTAGGCAACCTGGCAAGACCTCATCTCTACAACAGATAAATAAATCAGCCGGGGGTGGTAGCATGCCTGTAATTCCGGCTACTCGGAAGCCTGAGGCGGAAGGATCGCCGGAGCCCAGCAGGTCGAGGCTGCAGTGGCCAGGAGCGGCCACTGCACTCCAGTCTGGGTGACAGAGTGAGTCTCCAACTAAAAGAAGAAGAAGAAAAAAAAAGAATCTTTCTCCTCTCTCCCTCTCTTCCTTCCCACAACCTATTCTTCCAAATCCAGAAAACAACAGTTCTTTAGCATAGGGAAGGATCTATCCAGGTTTTAAAAAAGAAATTTTGTTTACTAAAATGACTAATATCAGGTCAGTCTTTAAACAGTTGCAGTGAATGAAAGGGAACCATCAAAGAACACAGTACCTCTGAAGTTAAGGAAACAAGGATGACATAGCCTATGTTCAACCAACATACCAACATTTTTGAGGGCCTACTATGTCCAAGGGCTGAGCTTTTTTTAAAGCATGACCAACATTTATGAAGCATGTTAACATGTGCTAGGCACTGTCCTAGAAATTCTTCATGAACTGAATCAGTTAATCTTCACAATGATCCTATAAAAATGATTCTACCATTATTCCCATTTTACAGATGGGGAAACTAAGACTCATGGAAGATAAACACCTTGCTGATGTCACACATCTCTTAATGGAAAAAGGCACGTTTATACCCAATCTGATTCCAAAGCCCATGTCCTTAGCCAGGATGTTTCGTTGCAAACTTATGCTTTATTGGTAGGGTTTGGCAGGATTGAAAGCGTATTACTGACTTTAGTCCTCATGCACGTACCTGACTGTGGTCCTGACACTGCCCTTCTGCATTTCTATAGTTTCATAAACTAAATATAGGTTCAGTTTCAATGTCTTTAATGTGGTGTAAATTTTTCTCTACAAGTATCTATTGGCACACACCCCCTCAGCCTTCATATAGCTGTATAATTAATAGCAGAGGCAATTCAAAAGGAGGAATTTAAGCATATTATGCAATGTTAGCATCCATAGAATTTTGCTCTTATTTAGGTAGTTCTTATCTCATTGGTAAAAAAAAAAAAAAAATTCTTGATTCCCTAAGGCCATAGCAGCTGATCCATGAGGATGCTGCACATGGATCTCACTGGGCATCAGAGAGAACTATCGTGGGGCACTGTAGAGGTAGCTGGGATAGCAGTTTGAAGCTTAACCCTGTCACTTAATTCCTGGGTGATCTTCAGGCAATCATAGAGTTCTTTGAGTTTATTTACCCATTTGTATAGTGGAAAGACAAGACAGCTACCTCCATACCAGTAGTGTGGAAACTAGAAGAAATAATATGTCTAAAAGAATCTAGCACCATACCTAGATATGCTTGGGGCATGTTAGCTTAAATTTCATAAAAGCTAATCTGATATTTCCATGTTTGACTACCTGTTGGCCAACCCACTTTTCTTTTAAATGCAAAAACTGTTTGCATTGTGAAAATTCTATTATGGTAGACCTCACATTTTACTGTATGTACCACTAAGGATATGTTAAAACTCAGATTTTCTAAAGTTTACTCACAAAGATTGTAATTCAGAAAGTCTGCGGTGGGGCTCAAAAACTTGTACTTTTAGTAAATCTGCTCAGAAAAACACACTTTATCCCCTCCCACTGTGGGAGCATTCCTGTCCTCTTAATAAATCCTGCGTTCTCACTGAAAAAAAAGAAAAGAAAAGAAAAACACACTTTGAACACTGTGCTCTCACTCTCTGTCTCTATCACTCTTTCTTTCTCTCTCTCTCTCCATATAAATATATATGTCTATATGTGTGTCATACACATGCACACACACACACACACATTTAAAGTCCACCATATAATATATTCTAGGTGTAGGCTAGGCCCCAATTCACTAATGCTGCAGAAGCCTCCTAAGGATCATGCAAAGCCTATACCTTTAGCATATTCTTGACAATTAGGAAGAAAAACCATGGGGCCCATAAAAATGCAAATCTATACGAACAAAACATTCTGAAACTTAATCTTGAATTAGCATGTGATGAGATGAAGAGAGTATAGCAGAGAGTCTATCAATGTGTAGGAGAGGATTAAGACAAAGCTATCAGCTTGACATAGCCATTGTGAAAACAGTATGGAGGATCCTAATGAAATAAAAAATTCAGCTACCAAATGACCCAGCAATCTCTCTTTTGGGTATAGACCCAAAGGAAATGAAATCACCACCTTATAGAGATATCTTCATTCCTATGTTTATTGCAGCATTACTCACGGTGGCCAAAATATAAAAACAACCGAAGTGTCCATCAATGGCCGAATAATAAAGAAATTGTATTACTATTTAATAGTTGCAAACAAATTATACAATGGCTAAAACGGAAAAAAAAAAAAGAAATTGTGTTATACTGTCATGCACCAAATAATGACATTTTGGTCAATGACGGACCACATATATGATGGTAATCCCGTAAGATTATAATAGAGCTGAAAAATTCCTATCCCTTAGTGTGTCACATAGTGAAATGCGTTACTCATGTGTTTGTAGTGATGCTGGTGTAAACAAATCTGCTGTACTGCCAGTCATATAAACGTACAATGCATACAATGATGTACAGTACATAATACCTGATAATGATCATAAATGACTATGTTACTGATTTATGTATGTAATACATTACACTTTTAATTATTTTAATATGTACTCCTACTTATTAAAAAAAAACAGCTAACTGTAAGACACCCTCAGGCAGGTCTTTTAGGTGGTGTTATAGAAGAAGGCATTGTTATCTTACGAAAAAACTCCAGTGTGCTATTGCCTATGAAGACCTTCCAGTGGGACAAGATGTTGTGGTGGAAGACAGTGATATTGATGATCCTGACCCTGTGTAGGCCCATGCTAATGTATGTGTGTTGTTTTTTAAACAAAAAAGTTTAAAATGTTGAAAAAATAGTAAATAGCTTATAGAATAAGAATATTAAAAATATTTGTGTACTCGTGTACAGTGTATTTGTGTTTTAAGATGTATTACAAAAAAGATTTTTTTAAAGTTTAGAAAACTAAGTTTATATTGTAAAAAAGTGATAGTAATCTAAGATTATTATTGAAGAAAATGTGTTTTTTATAAGTTTAGTGTAGCCTAAATGTATAGTGTTCATAAGTCTACAGCAGTGTACAATAATGTCCTAGGTCTTCACATTCACTCACCGCTCTCACTAACACTCAAAGCAACTTCTGATCTTTCAAGCTTCATTCATGATGAATGCCCTATACAGGTGTACAATTTTTTTTTTTACCTTTTTTTTTTTTTAGTTGGAGCCAGGCTGGAGTGCAGTGGCACACTCACAGCCACCCCAGCATCAACCTGCTAGGCTCCAGCGATGCTTCCGCCTCAGCCTTCCAAGTAACTGGAACTACAGGCATGCACTACCATGCCCAGCTAATTTTTTATTTATTGTAGAGACGAGGTCTTGCCAAGTTGCCCGGACTGGTCTTGAATCCGCGGGCTCAGGCAATCCACTCACTTGGGCCTCCCATAGGTACTGGGATTACAGGCTGAGCCACCGAGCCTGGTCTTTTTTTTTACCTTTTATACCATATTTTTGTCATACCTTTTTCATATTTAGTACACAAATATGTACCACTGTGTTACAGTTGTTTATGGTGTTCAGTATAGTAACATGCTGCACAGGTTTGTGGCCTAGAAGTAAGAGGCTATACTACAGAGCCTAGGTGTGTAGCAGGTTATACCACTAAGCTTGTGTAAGTACAGTGCATAATATATCCACAACAACAATATCGCCCATAGGTGCATTTCTTAGAAAATGTTTCCCTGTTGTTAAACAATATTATTTGGCCTTTAATAAAAAAGATCCTGCTATTTGCCATACCATGGATGAAACTGAGGACATTATGCTAGGTTAAATAAGACAGACACAGAAAAAAAAATACTGCATGATCTATGTCACTTATATGTGGAATCTAAAGAAAATAAAAGTCAAATGCGTAGAAATAGAAAATATAGTACCAGTTACCAGGAGAGGATGGGGCAGGAGGAAGAAATTGGGAGATGTAGGCAAAAGCATCCAAAGTTGCAGATATGTAGGCCAAATAATCTAGAAATCTAAAGTACAATGTGTAACCATTTTACTGTTTACATAAAAATATCATGGGCTGGGCTCGGTGGCTCAGCCTGTAATCCCAGCACTTTGGGAGATTGAGGCGAGTGGATTGCCTAAACCTGCGGATTTGAGACCAGCCCAGACCTTGTCTCTACAATAAATAAAAAACTAGCCAGGCACGGTAGCGCGTGCCTATAGTTCTGGCTACTTGGAAGGCTGAGGCGGAAGGATCACCGGCGCCCAGCAGGTTGACACTGGGGTGGCCGTGAATGTGCCACTGCACTCCAGCCTGGGCGACTCCAACTAAAAAAAAAAAAAATCATGTTGTACACCTTAAATATACAAGATTTTTTATTTTTATTATTTTTATTTATTTATTTATTTATTTATTTTAATTTTTTGAGTTGAGGTATCACTTTGTTGCCCAGACTGGAGTGCAGTGGCACGCTCCTGGCCACCACAGCCTCGACCTGCTAGGCTCCTGCGATCCTTCCGCTCAGTCTTCCAAGTAGCTGGAACTACAGGCGCGCGCTACCACGCCCGGCTAATTTTTGATTTATTGTAGAGATGAGGTCTCGCCAAGTTGCCCAGGCGGGTCTCCAACCCGCGGGCTCAGTCAATCCACTCACCTCGGCCTCCCAAAGTGCGGGATTACAGGCTAAGCCACTGAACCCGGCCTACATGATTTTTTAAAAGTTTATGAAAAGAAGCTACCCAGATTATCATACTGTTTTTCCTTTGAGCATGCTTTAGTAAAGGGAATGCAGAAGAAAAGTGGACTCTGAATGAGATTTAAACAAAGAAATCAATGAAATTTTAAAAAGAAGGCCAAAGAACAAGTCCTCTGAAAAAAGCTCTCAATCTTTAACTGGATTTGCAGATCTTTAAAAACTCTTGGGTAGATCATTTATTTGCAAGAAGTATTGGCAGAGTTTTGTTGACATTTTCTTTAGTGCTTTTCTGGACTGCTTTAGCATTCTTCAATTTTCCTTGAACTGTGAAAGGATCCAAGAGTGTTAGTTAAGAAAGACTACTTTGGTCAAAGGAAATTACATTCAATAAATGGTGGAGAAACTGTCAAACTAGGTGCATTTGCCTGCATGGAGCCAAGTGCATTCCTCCAGAAGAATTTGGCCATGAATAAAAATTGTCCAAAGACTTTAAAATAATTTGAAATTCAAGTGAGTTGTTCATTTCTTTGGCTTTGAAAATCAGTTGTCAGCCCATCTGTATGTTTCAATATTCATACAGAAATTATATTCTGGGAAAATGTACCCACTGAAACATATCACTAACTTGCCCCTAAATTACCAAGTGGATAGGGATTCTTCATTTGACATTGAGAAACTGTCCACTAAAATGCTTCCATCACATTTCCACTTCAGCCCTTAGCATGGCTTTATTCACTCTCCCCCCAAAACTAACATTCCTATCTAGCTCTTTCATCTGAAACCTCACCAGAGATCCCTATCTGTGTCAATCACTCAGATGCACTGCAACCCTTGATATCTGTGCCACTCGCTTAAAACTTGGCCATTTTTAGCATACACATTTTTGTGTGTATATTTGTCTCCTTAACAAAGTAGTAAGCTCCTTTAAGGGCAGAAACCATATCTTTGTCTGAACTCCTGTAAGCCCATACTTTTGCACATAGCAGGCATTCATTCAAGTAAAGATTTACTGATGGGAGTTGAACATACTGAACTTCGTGAGTGTCCTCCAAAGTGTCATGCTAGTCTTGAAAGCTACTGAGTGTTTGCTGGGCAGCCCACAGAGCCACCAGCCCTTTTTGCTAGTACTAAGAGCCACCATGACCTTTTCCAGAGTCCTCTAAGCTTTGAATAGTGTCGTGGTATTGTGGGATTTTCATATTTTGTATGATAGAAATCCAAATATGATCTAGACTCATTTTTATCCATATGTATCTCCAAGTAGAAAAGAGAGAAAAAAATTCTGCAGTCATTGCTGGTTTTAGTTTTCTTAGGTTTGGAGGCTAGGAGTATTGGCAAACAGACAGATACCCATATTTTCAATACAAGAAAAATATCACCCAAAAAGTATGCATCAATATTACTAAAAACTTAAAGTAACAATAAAAAGTATACATCCAATGTGGAATATTCTTTCGCTCACTCATAATTAGTGCTAGGTTCACAGTACAAGAATCAGTATGATCAAAGAAACAGGGAAGCAAACCTCTACTTCTTTCTCATGGCTACCCAGTGCCTACATTCTCTCATTTGTAAAATCATAAGAGAACTTCCATTACCACCATTACCTATAGTGTGACATTATCCGTAGGAGAAGGATGTATTTTTCTTGGTCCCCATTCAAAAGGATTGGTTACTTAATGACTTAAATTGGCTTATTAGAAAATTGTTTTACCTGAACAACGATCATAATACTATAAGAAAAGGATTGACAGTGGCGGGAAACTGGGGGGGGCGGGGCAGGGAGGGGAAGGGAGGTGGGATTAACGGTAGTCAATATCTGTCTGGGGACGGGGAAGTACACCTCATCAACAAGGGTACCTGCACAATACATATTTGTATACCTAACCCTTAACTGTACCCTACAATTTTAAAATTAAAAAAAAGTTTAAAAAAAGAGAGAAGTAAGAATCTTTGAGAAAAGTGCACATTTTATAAAATCAAAAGTTGCTTTTTGTCAGTATTTTAGACTTTCAAATGAGTAAACTTTCTTGAGTCTATGTGACAAAAAGAGTTAAAAGAAGAATAAAACACAGAGAGCTGTCCTGACCATGCAGTGGAGTCTTGAAATAGACAAATAAGTTCCCTGATATCAGGCGTCAATCAAGTCAGGGGCTTGTGTGTTGTTTGATTAAACACTGAGACACTGATTGGAATAATGAGGAACAATGTTGAAAAATAATGAGAATTTCTGGCTTTTTTCCCCCTCTCTACTACCACTTCCAAATGATAACCATAATTCAGTAAAAGATCATAGAGGCTGGCATTCATGCTGAACATCACATCCTACCAGCCTTTTATTTACTAAATTTCTCCTAAATGAATATCTAGCCAAGGGGAGTAAATTGTATGTGACCACCTCTATCAATAGCAAGCTAAAATATACTGGCATGATACCAAATAAATAGAGTGGATAAATACATTAGTCTGGCACAGGATTACACATGGTGAGCTGTTTTATAGGTTTGTGGCAAAGGAATAAAAGACATTATTACAAATAAGTGTGCTGTACTTATTGTCTCGTGTGAGAAGGCTCAATCTTGTTAAATCAAATAAGAATTTCAGGGGAGGATTTGGGCCACACTACTAAGTTTTTAAATCAGAACGTAGGTCTTTTTCTAGGGTGCAAGATTTTAGATTGAATGAAGAAGTTAAACTGGCTGAAATAATGAAAGCTGAACTTAAAAAATGAGTTGTAGATTCTCTATGAGGAAAGACATGGAAATGTTTGCTGATGAATAAATTTAAATTCATTATTGAAAACTGAAACAGCACAGCATTCTTTAAAATTAACCTATAACTTTAAATTTGGGAAGAAACTTTGTGCACTGTAAGAATAAAGCACTAATTTGTGAGTTATTGACATTTTCACTCTCTCTTACATGGTATGTCTTCAAAATCCACAATGGAAATATGATTCTTGTTTTGTTATTAATGTTCCCAGAAAGGAAGCCCAGACAGAAGGAAAACATTTCTTCCTCAATTAAGAAGGCTTTTAAGCCTTTTTGCCTGAATTTCACTAATGCCTCATTTCGATAAATCAATCATTTTGTTCTACTATTGTATTGAAATGTACTTTAATAACAAATGTTTGAAATCAGAAGTGACATTTTTTCTAAGATGCATATCTAATAAAGTAACACATTTTCATCCTGTGTGAAACAGCTGGACCATGACGAGATCACATTAGCACTAATTAAAATGATATTTTTTGTGCAATTTTTGCTAACCCAGCTTCATTGGACTCAAAAGGATTTTTGAAATCCATAATAAAGGCTATTATGTAATCTTACCATGATTCTCTTGAATCAGGCTACTGTCTAATTTCTCTGTAACGATATTTTCTTAAAACTCTCACTATAAAATCAATATTAAGTTTTTACTCTTATAGCTCTTTTTTCAATATATGATCCTCATTTAATTAAAAAAAATTAAAGCTTTAATTTATTTTGCTTGATGAACAAGAAAAATATAATATTAAAGACAACATTTTGCAATGTTTCTCTTTTTCCTCACTTTACTGGGTCCCTGTTGTTCCCAACGTATAATTTGCAAAACATATTGCTTCAATACTTACAATGAGAGAGGCGGCCCAGCTGTGGGAGGGAGAGGACAACAGCCTCCAATATTACCATAATAATCTGCCTAGAGTCCCATGAGCCCTCTGGTATATACAATTCTCTGTACTGCAGGCCCCAGCTGGAGAACATTCTCTTGACATGTATGCCAACCTTTGCCTGCAGGCAAAATAAAAAAAAAGGCAGAGAAGTAATCATGAAAATAAAAAATCTTGTCAACGGCATTAGGATGCAGTTCCCATGTTTTTTGCTCACGTAGGCAGGCATTGTGCTAACAAAATGATATGAGACTTTAAAAGACCGCAGCTGGTATATATTTAGACAAAAAAAAATCCATGCGTTATGTTAATTCTGCAATCCTAAAATTTGGAGATGGAGGGGGGCATGTGGGCAGTGATAGGTTAGCTATTACTGTCAATACGTATGACAACTTAATTTACCGAGTATTACTTGGACAATTGCTTATTATAGGGATTTAACAAGAAGGAGCAGCTTCACAGTATTGAGGTTAATCATGGGTGAAAATTTCAAACAAAGATTATTTATATTTTTTTGTCAAATGAATGTCAGAAGAACTTGAGCAGTTGCTGGTTAATATGCTTTTTAAATTATCCTGCATAACTAATCCTATAACCGTCCCTAAAAACTCAATCTTAAGTTAAGGAAGTTATATCCACCTTTTAAAAGAACAAGATAAAACGTTGAAGGCCCCTCTTGAACTAAACATGTGTGTTTTGAAACTGAAAGTTCAGTTGGATTGTATTTTACTTTAAAAGCCAATAAAACTCAATGGGCTTAGAATATTCTAAATGAATGTTGAAAACTCTGACATTCTTGTTACAACACTAGAAGTTCCCAAACTTCATTTGTTGAAATACAAGACTGCTCTGAGGATAAAGCAATTCAGAATATATCTGCAGTCACACACATTCTAAGTACTTTACTAGGTAGCATCCCACTGGATAAATCTCTGAACAAGTAAGCAAATGACACTACACATGTAGTATATTAACTTTCTTTGCCAAATTAATTTTCTAGATACTAGAAAGACTGGAAGAGGGCAGTATAGTGTTATATTATTCTTACACATTGCCAGGAATGCCCAATTTTACTGCCTTTTGTAAATCTGGTGATGATAAATCTCTCTACTTTGCAAACTAAGAGACAGATTTAGACAATTTAGAGTTCATGATGCAAAGACAAGTTGTTCATAGTTGTTGACTATTTATGAGGCCAGTATAGACATATAGGGTTTGTAATTACAAATTTATGAGACTATTAAATTAATGTCTATCTCTCTCACCAAATGTAAACTACATGAGGGCAAGACAATTGTATTTTATTTATTAATTTAGAAAATTATATCCACCATTTTATACAAAGTGCATGGCATGCACTAGGTATTTGTTGAAACAATGAGTGTATGCATTTAATTATTCATTCATTCATTCACTCAAATATTTACTGAGGCACTGGGGATACAGCAATGAGTAAAGCTTGTCTTCATGACACAGAAGACAGATATTATAAAAGATAAGAAAAATAAGTACAATATATACTGTTAGATGATTATAAATACTAATAAGAACAAGTCAGCAGGGAAAGGAGATAGAGTGTGGACAGAGATTACAATTTTAGAAAGAGTGGTCAAGAGGCCTCCTTGCAATGAAAGTGTGAAATGAATTTAGTTCTCTCCATTGGGTAAAATTGAGTAAGAATCCAGTCCCAGTAAGAATCCATTTAAAAGGCAAAGCAAAGACTCAAAATGTCCACACTTTCATCACTTATGTAAATTGCTTTATCTCCCATGAAACTGTATGCCTCTCTAACATAGAGACAGCAGATCTTTTTTGGATATTATCTCTGGCACTTGGCATAGTGTCTTATACACAGTAGATACTCTAGCTATTATGCTAAATTGACATGGATTTCTATTAGAATAAAAGGACAAGAATAGGAAGGTCTTCTCTGCCCCCAAGGAGTGGCAAAATAGCCAAGGATGGAAGAGAACCACCCAACACCTTCTGCATGACCAGAGAGTAGTGCAGTGAGTTTGGGAGTATACCATTTGCAGTGTTGGGTTTGATACTGCGGAAAGCTCCCAGACTGCTACACTCAGCTGCCCAGACCAGAGAAACCCATCTCTGGTCTTCAGAGAAAAGAAGACAAGTTTACATAGAAAACTGTGCATATGTACCATGACAAATAGAGAAATTAATCAAAGTCCCTGCCTTACCAATGGCAATTACATTGGGACTATTTTTATCTAAGAAGGAAAGCACACACATGTCATTCTTGTGAAAGTGATCTTGAAGGGACTCCATACCCCTTTTTATCCATATCTTCAATTTGTGATCTGGGCACACATGAAGTACCTAGGCAGATGCTGCCTGGAGAGGTCAAATGCTACAGTGTCGAGCAGCATGAGCTGAAGGAACATTACATTCTCCGCTGAAAAAATGGAAAACTGGAATCAGGACAGGGGCTCTGGGGAAAACAACTAAGCAACAGCAAGCAACAGATGCAATAGACAATGACATAAAAATAATCGACACCCCCGGGTTCCTTCAACCTAGTCCAGTCCAGTTCCACTGGTTCCCTGGAGTATGAGTTTGTGTACAAAGAGGAGCATCTGTTTGAGAAGGGCACCTCTGAGGGCAAGAAGATTTGAAAGAAATACTCAGACCAGGCCCTGATGATAGTAGAAAAAGCTCCCAAAACTCTAATTGGAGACCTGGACAAAAAAAAATACTTGGTGCCTCCTGATCTTACAGGCCGGGAACCTGACCAGAGATTCAGTTAGCAAGTTCTACT
This sequence comes from Tarsius wallacei, assembly GCA_963574415.1. Taxonomy (NCBI): domain Eukaryota; kingdom Metazoa; phylum Chordata; class Mammalia; order Primates; family Tarsiidae; genus Tarsius; species Tarsius wallacei. Next base: position 15,093 of record CAUYQG010218431.1, read on the forward strand.
TCTTGATTCAGAAGTGAATTCATCTCCAAGTTAAGGATGCCTTGTTTTTCTTTGTCAACAATGTCATTCCACCCACCAGTGCCACAATGGGTCAGCTATACCAGGAACACTGTGAAGACTTTTCTATATATTGCCAACAGTGATGAAAGTGTCTATGATCTGTGAAGCTGCTGCCCCTGAGGTGGAAGGGAGTCTCACTCTACCAAGAGAGAGGTGGTCCGCCTTCCTTAACCTCCTTCTCCTTCAAACTCAAACACCACCTCCTTTCTTCAGGACTTAAACTTCATGTTTGAGGCTTTCTCTCTAGTCTCTTTTAGGAACGGTGGAGACAGCTTTCCTTTCTCCTTTAATCCCCTCTCTGCCCACTTCCCCCCACTCTGCTTTACACTTCTTAATTGTCCATCTCTGTCCCATCCAGTGATTATTTTGGTTTCTGTTCCCTTTCTAACTTCCCAAAAGCCTCCAAACCTTAGCAACCCCTCCCTTTCACTATTGTATTTTTGGGGGGTGGTCAGAAGGGACTGAAATTGGGGGAGGAAGTTAGGAGGCACATCAATAAAGAGGAAACCATCAAGATGGAAAAATAAAAAAGGGTTGATACAGGTACTGCCCAAAATTTTAGAAGAACTTACAGATGGCAAAACAAGAAAAAACTGCAACTAACACAATACAACAGAAGAAAATTGTAGTATCATTTTCTTCCCTCAACACTAACTGAATGCCCATGTTCTTTCTCATCCCTAGCCCGTTGCATATTTTCCTACTGACTTTTCTTCTGCTGTCTAGTACTAAAAGTCACAGCTTTCTCATCACTGCCTCTCTGTGAAGACTGAAGGCTTACACTGTTGAATCCACGGATCCTAGAAACTATCTGGAAATGTAGGCATTCAATAAATACTCGTTACTAGGAACAAATCCTTCAAATATATTGGGCATTGACTTGGGTCTTTATTAAATCACAATGTTCACATTCTTTTAACAACTTGATTGAGATATTGTTGACTAAAAAATTGTATGTATTTAAGGTGTACTACTTGATGTTTTATAATATACATTATGTAGACATCGTGAAATGATCACCATAATTAAGATAATTAATATTTCTATAACCTCTCATAATTAACATTTTGTGTGTGTGTGTGTGCACGTGTGTGTGTGATGAGAACATTTATGATCTACCTCTTAGCAGTTTTTAGGTATATAATACAATTGTCGACTACTGTCCCAGGGTTGTACAATAGAGTCCGAAAGCTGATTCATCCTATGGAACCGAAACACTATATCCTTTGACAAACATCATCCATTTTCTCCTCCTCCCAGTCCTGTATAACCACTGTTCTACTCTACTCTCTACTTCTGTAAGTTAGACTATTGTAGATTCAGCATATAAATGAGATCATGTAGTATTTGTCTTTCTGTGCCTGACTTATTTCACTTAGCATAACTTCCTCCAGGTCCACACACGTTGTTGCAAATGTCAAGATTTCCTTCTTTGTTAAGGCAGAAAAATTCTTTATTGTATATGTACTTATTATATACATATATATTATTTTTATGTTTCTTTCTCCACCCATCTGTTGGTGGACGTTTAGGTTGTTTCTAAGATCATGGATGTTGTTGAATACTGCTGCAGTAAATATGGGCACTATATTTACATTTTGACAGCAGTGGAAAACGCATACATCAGATAGTGGAAATAAAGGGGGCATTAATAATCATTCAAGATAAGTAAGTGTTAAAAGTAGATGTTGGTTAGTAGTGAAGAGAACCATTAAACTAATTCAGTAATATGTCCTTTATTATTACCAGAGAAGCACAGATCAGCTGACCCCATCATTGCAGAAAATAACACAAAGCAGAGTACAGGCATATAGGCATAACAAACAATAAGATAATTAATTTAATAGTAGAAGTTTGTTATTCTAAGGGGAAGAAAATATTCACTCATGCTACCAAGACTCTCTTCCTAGAGAATGATATCATAATAGCTAACTAATGTCTATGTGGGCATTAATGCTCTCAACTTTCCTCTATTCTTTCCAGTGTCTCTACCACACCATGTCTATCAATAACTCTGGTCTACTGAGGTCCCCCCATCTCTTTCCAGCTCACATGTCTCTTCTGAGCATTCCATAAATGACCTCCTGGACATCTCCAGGTATGCTCCACAGACCTTCAAATTCAACATACTCATAATTTTGCCCTCAAAATCCTTTTCTTGTCTTGGTACCACTGGTTACCCCAGTCTGAAACCTGGAAATAATTCTCAACTCCATCATCTCTAAAATTTTCTCCCTACCATCAGCCACCAAGTTCTATAGCATCTGCTTCCTAAGTAACTCGTACACCTATCTTTTTATCTGCAACTCATTGTGAGTACTTCGGCTCAAAAACTTCATATCTCAGCTGAATTGCTGCATATCTCCTAACTGACCTTCTGGAAGGAGGAGTCTTCTTTCTCTCCAATCAATACATGCTAATAAAAGTTACTGGAGCAAATATCTCCTCACTCACCTACTTGAAATTGCCCATTGCCCGTCTGTCTGTACATCCCTCTTGTCTTCAAGTGAAAGTCCACACTCTTGTGCATGGCATGCAAGGCTAATGTGACGACTTCTTTCTATTCCATCTTCCACTTCCCCTTTGCTCTGCTCTGCCAATGCTTCAGTCATATATAAAGACCTCCCTTCATGTCACCTGCCTCTATTCCTTTGCTGATGCTCTGCTATTGACCTAAAATGGCCTGTTCAGGTTTCTCCACATTAATTTTATCTCCCTTGTTTTTTAAGAATTCAGTTTAATCATGAACTCTTTCTTTTCTAATCTTTCTCCCTCAGCTAAGTTATGGGGCTCTTTACCATGCTCATAATGCACTCTGTGCATACATCTGGTATAGCACTTACCATATTGAGTTGTGATTTGCAGTTTACTGCTTATACCCCCCACTTGACTATGAGTTCCATGAGCACAGAGAGGATTGTTGTCTGTACACCATATGCCTATTGCATTGTAGATGTATAGTGCTTGTTTAGCATACAAATAAAAGAATGAGTTTCCAAGGATAAGATTGGATTCATGGAAGAAAAATATATCATTTCTTTCTACATTTTCTACATTAAAAGTAATCTGGTAGAGAAGATAAGAAAACAAATGTTTCCTGTATAACTACTTATACCCAGCACTGGATCTATGGAACTATTGATTAGGAATTAGAAACAGAGAAGAAATAAAGGGAGGGAGGAAGGGAGGAAAGGGAGGAGGGAGAAGAAGGAGGAGGAGAAGGAGGAAAGAGAGAGAGAGAGAGAGAGAGAGAGAGAGGGAGATCTAGTTGTACTGCAGCATTTGTTTACATGCTCCAGAATTATCCTGCAAAAAATAAGCTGGTAAGCAACAGATCTTGCAAATGAGTACATTATGGGGCTAGGGCTGCTTGGAATTCTAAAATCAGCAGATCTTCAAATGGAACAAAAATATGTGATTAAAAAGAAAATTGATCTGGGTGGATCACACACTCATGTCATTACATATAGAAAAAGTGGTTGATAAATATATGTTGAGTTAATAAAGGGTCCACAGTATGGGAAATATTGGACCCATTTACAATGTATTAAAGAATAAACTTGATCTAAAGTACACTAACT
>CAUYQG010218437.1:0-15558 GCA_963574415.1 Tarsius wallacei
AAACTTGGTGGTTTAAAGCACCACAAATTCATTACAATTCAGGACATACAGAAAGATGTAGTATGTACATAAGCTGTTGTTTCTTGACCTCTATTTAGCCTCAATAGTTTATTTACTTAGCTCACATAGCAAGTGCAACAATCCCCTTCATGGCACAGGCTTCTTATTTTTCATGTCTGGCTTTAAATGTCACCTTTTTACAGATTCCTTCACTAACCACTCTTTCTAAAGTAGACATGCCCTTTACCATGATTAATAAATTAATTCTATTTTCCCCTGTAATATTCTTATCACAATGTATATTTATGATTGTTTTGTTGGTTATTGTCTATCTCCCCCAAATAGGTCATAAGTTTCATTTGGTCAAATACCACATCTGTTGGTGTTTTATTCACCAATGCCTAACACTATCATTTAGTATGTATTCAATAAACATGTTAAATTGTTAATTGAATTTAAAATGGCTACTCAGTTTGGTTCTACCCCTTTGGGCTTTGATTGCTTATTTGAAGGTACTGATTCATCCGATTATTTTAATAATGGATTCACTGAGGACACCTGGAAGGCTTATTGTGCAAAGCAATGCCAAGCCCATGGCTTGATGAACCTAAGTCCATCCCCTTTCCCTTTCCACATCATGGACAATAATTTGATGGTAAAAGCTGTCATAGTTGAATTCCGGAATTTCTCTAATTTTCTTGGGAAACAAAGTAGAAAACTTAGTAGTTGGGCTCAAGGAAACAGCTGAATCTCACAAATAATGAAAAAAGTAAGGTGTGGATGAGAAAAGGGCCTTTTCTTATTAGGTCATTCATAATAGTTAGGTAAGCAAATGTCATAAGCATACCAATAGCAAACCAAGCTTCTCAGTTTCTATTCAAAGACTTTGTTGGGAGAAGTATCAAAGTGTGTACATTTGGAATATACGATATAGGGTGGAGAACCCAATTTGAAGGAGATGAAATAACTCTCCCAAATCCTTGTTGATAAATTCTCAGCTGAATCAGGTCAGGAATTCAAATGCACCCTTCTTTGCTAGCTTGCCAGAAAACAATGTGCTTTCACCTCCAATCAATAAGCTTTCCTAAGTGTATGCCTTTGGATTAAAGTTTACCATTGAGTGTTTTGATCCCATTAGGACAGAATTAAGAGATAAAGAATTGGAGTAAGTGTGGATGTTCATTATTAATTTAGTAGCTTAACCAAGCCAAACCACAGATTAGCTAAAGCTGAAAAGCACTGGCAGCATTTGAAATAACTTAAAACATCTGTAAAAACATCTTTTGAAATAACTTAAAACAACTGTAAAAACATCTTACATTTAGCACTCTATTATCTAAGAAAGGCACTTGAAGTTAAGACCTAGAAATTTGGTCCTGGGTTCTCTTTGTTTCTAAGGGGCGGGATGAACCTAGCTATAGCATAATAGAATTCCAAGTAATCCAAGTTCTGTCTTAATTCATTGATACTAAATCTTTTCTACCCTTCAAAAAAAGCCCAAGACAAAAAAATGTTATTAAGCCATATCTGAAAATGTATAGTCTATGATGTCATGGGCACTATATAACCCTTTCCCTGCTATAATCAGCGTGCCCAGATAAAGCAAAGGTCATTGATAATAGGGCTAACTCAGGAATGGGCCCAGAAAGAAGGAAAATTAGTGTTCAGCATTTAAATGTGGGAGAGAGGAAGGATTTGGGAATTCTCAATTTGATAACATCTACACATATTCTTACCTGTACTAATGCAGATAAATAGACATCATTGGAAGGTAGAATAATGGCCCATAAAAATTTCCACACTGTAATCCCCCAGACCTGTGAATATATTATATTGCATGGCAAGAGGGAATAAAGGTTGCTAATCAGATGACATCAAGATAGATTCTCCTGGATTATATGGGTGGGCTCAATGTAATCACAAGGGTTCTCATAAGTGAAAAAGGGAAACAGGAAATTCAGAGTCAGATTGATATAGCATGAGGCTCTACCAGCCCATTGCCTGCTTTGGCCATGAGCCAAGGAATGTGGGTGACCTCTAGAAGCTGAAAAATATAGGGAAGCAGATTCTCTCCTAGAATCTCCAGGAATGCAGCCCTGCTAACATCATGAGTTCAGACTTCTGATGTCCAGAATTGTAATGAATTTGTGGTGCTTTAAACCACCAAGTTTATGGTAATTTGTTACAGCAGCAGTAGGAAACTATGCAATATTCCAGTGATACTAGTGCTATGTACTTATATCCTCTTACAGGGAATTAAGGTTATGGACATAATCAAAAGAGGAGGTATGGAATAAGCTAATGCATAAGAAAGCATGTCATTTACAACTTACCCATAAAACACCTTCACCTAGTATATTAGTTTGCTTAAGCTATCATAGCAAAATACCATACTGGGTGACTCAAACAACAATTATTTTTTCAGTTCTGGAGGCTGGATGTGCAAGATGAAGGTGCCAGCAGGTTTGGTTTCTGGTAAGATCTCTTACTGACTTGAAAATGACCACCTTCTCACTGTCTTCACAAGGCTTTTCCTCTGCATGTGTGAAACAAAGGTTTTATACTTCTTCCTCTTCTTATAAGGATGCCAGTCTTATTGGATTAAAGCCCCACTCTTAAGCCCTCATTTAACCTTAACTACCACCTTAAAGGTCCTAGCTCCTAATACAATCACATTTGGGGTCAGGGTCTCAACAGATGAATTTTGGGAGGACATAATTCAGTCTATAACAACTAGGTAAAAGGCAATTTCATACTCAGAAGTTACACAGTCTATGACAGCAGAGTAGTGAGTGGAAATCACATCCTCTGATTTTAGTTCATTCCTATGCCAGGGTCCCGTGTGTATGGAGAACCCATTGTTCAATACCATCTCCTTTTGTTCTCTTTTTTTTCACTTACACAAGCAATTTGGAAAAGGAACCTGAGAATATCTTTGGGATAAGTGGACCTTGAACAATTATCATAATACTATAAAAAGGAGCTGGCAGTGTTGGGAAACTGCCAGGGGAGGAAGGGTTGGAATTGGCAGTTGAGGGAAACTGCAGGGGAGGGACACCCCTCATGAACAAGGGTATCTTCATAATGAACATTTGTATACCTAACCCTAATTGTACCTACATCTTTAAAATAAAAAATTTTAAAGTTAAAAAAATTAAAACATTTTAAAGAATCAAATTTTTAAAAATACAAATTCAGATTATATTCAAAATTCAATCTATATCATACTATAACACTTAAAATTCAATAATTTCAATAATAGGAATTTTGGGTTCTGTCTTCATTTAGTCATTCAACATTCAGCTAAAATGTGTGTTAGTAAGGCCACCTCTAAACCATACTTTTGCCTGAAAAGAAATCTCTTTCAAAACACAGACAGATGCCTGTAATTTTCTCACATCACAGATTTGTCTCTGATGTGTGTTTATTATGACAGTAAAAATTGCTTTAGATCAGCTTGATTAAGTTATTGAAATTTATCAGAGGGACCTTTGTCTTCTGTGCCTAAATAAAGGACCTTGGTCCCATCTCTACTGCTTCATATCCTACTCTCTGGGGGTCACAGCCTCTGTTGGCTCCGTGACATGCAGCTACAGGAAATCTATAGGGAAAACACAGGAATATCCCAGAAACTGCGAAATAATAAAATTGTTCAGCTTCAGATCCAAGATGGCCACTGGGGAGTAGCTGACTTGAACCTCTCTTGCCAAACAGAACAGAAGGAATGGATCCATCTGCTAGTAAACTCAGGTAACTTGAAGAGTTTTGAATGTGGGAAGCATTCTGCATTCTTCAGAGGTCCCTTTGAATAAACTGGGACCAAGGAGCTGAGAGTCCGGATGGTTGGAGTTGGAACTGGGGCATATTATCCTCATTGGGCTCCAGGCTTGCATAGGACCTGAAGATCTGTCTTGTGTGCAAGATGGAGTGAGAACTCCTGACATGGTCTGGGTCAGTTTCACTCCTCTCAGCTGTGTGCAAGTGTGAGACCAGAGTCCATGTGAAGCTGGGAACACACACCAGACACCTCCTGAACACACTCCTCTCAGGCAGTGTCCAGATACCAGACTGGGAAAGAACTCACACTTCTTGGTGGCACTCACTTTGTGCCAATGGCCAGCATCTGGAGGCCAACCTCCCTTCAAGACCAGGAGAGATTTCCTGCCGGCTTCATGTGCCCAAAAGACAGGTTCCTCCATGACAGGGAATCTGCTGTTTTTCAAGTGATAAGTGCAGACTTGAACAGGAAAGGAGGAGATACAAAAGACACCTGGAGGCACCATATCTGAGTAGGAACGTTTCTGGGCTGTGAATGACCAGCAGTTGTCAGGGGGCCCATTCTCCGACTTGGTCCCTGCATTGAGCTCCTACTGGGTCTGAAAGCAGTCTGACCAGTCATACCATGGGAAAAACTCTGAAACAGAGAGTCATGTTGAATGTAGGGCACTGCCAAACAAGAGTCATGGAGCAGAAGTGAATACTCCTCGCTCTCTCCCTGAGTGAACTATTTGAGTGAAGGAAAAAAGAACAAAATCATGAATTTTGCAGAAACCTGGATGGAACTAGAATCTATAATACTGAGTGACCTCTCACAGAAACAAAGATTTGAGTATCACATCTCACTCATATAGTGAACCTTGAACATTCAATGTATTATTATAAGAAAATGACTGACAGTGGTGGGAAACTATGCGGGGGGAGAGGAAAGGAGTTGGGATTAATGGTAGTCAATATATGTCTGGGGACAGGGAGACACCCCTTATCAACAAGGGTGCCTGAACGAAGCATATTTGTATACCTAACCCTTAACTGTATCCCACAATATTATAATAAAAAATAATGAGAAAAAAAAATTGTTGGTGCTGCTTATTGGCTGTTGCTTGCAATCCCAGTAATATGGAAAGCCAAGGCAGAAGGGATTGCTTGAGGCCAGGGTGTCGAGGTCAATCTTAACAACATGGTGCAATCCCATTTGTACCAAAAATAGCCGGAAAAAACAAACAAACAAAAATTAGCCAGATGTTGTAGCACATGCTTGTAGTCCCAGCTACTTGGGAGATTCAGGAGGAAGGATCACTTGAGCCTGAGAGGTTGTGGCAGCTGCAGTGAGCTGTGATCATGCCAGTGCACTCTAGCCTGTGCAACAGAGAGAAACCCTGTTTCTAAAATAAAAATAAAAATAAATAAATTACTGATGCTAAAGTGAGGAAAACAAGTATCTATAATTTTTAATAAAAGTTTCTGTGATCTAATAAGAGGTCAATGAACAGAATTTGTTTGCTTGTTTCTGTCTCTAGTGGGTGCCTTGATACCAACTTTTCCTGCTTATTTATATCCCAGCCTTCATTTCAATAGCTGGCCTAAGTTCATCAAAAAGTCTCTAACTTTTGAATATTTGTGGTGCTTATTTCACTATTACTTATCATGGTGACTCCACATCTCACACCCTTACCCCTCCACTCACAAATAATATTTTAATATACAGTTGTTTATTGTATACGCACTCTGAAAAAACATGAGACAACAATAAAAGCACATTGTTGAGGGCATTTTCTCTTCCTGGCTGTCCAACATGTGAATTCATTTAACATATTTCCAACATTTCCCACTATGTATATCTTGTTGGGAGAAGAGTTCACCTCCTACTTTAGAAGATAAAATAGTTTTCTAGCCATTCTGACCCCCAAGGCATGGGCGCAGTGTCTAAACTTGACCTGAAATAAAAACTTTTATTCTGAAGCTAGGGAAATATGGAAATTACTGGAGTCCAGCTCCAGCAGGTTCAGGATTTCCCAAAGGAAGGGCGGTATTGGTGAGTGGAGAGATGGACACAGACCTGGTGTTTATGCAGGACTGCTCGTTTATTGTTAACAAAATTTTAGCATATATAGTTTTTTGGTGCATAACTTCTAAGTGATACACATGAAAAAATCTTTCTTGACATCATTCAAATTTTCTGTGACCCACCAGATGTTTTTCTCATTCTTTTATGATTAAATGGACAATCATGTGTTGTCTTTTATGTATTCTTTTTATGTCTAAACAATTAAATGCGATCATTTTCCTTACAGCTATAAAATAACAAACTTATTATGTACTTATTTTTTTAAGGCTAAATGCACTTACAACAAACCCATTACACCATGCTTAAATATCCATGACCTTTTAAAATTAAACATAAACCTTTTTATTAAAACTAATATCTAATCTTTTCCTAAAAATCACATAACAACAAAGGTCAACCTGTTATATATTAAACTATGGCCAAGTACACGTAGGTAAATATTTTTTGCCACAAAATAACAAGCTTTTGTTTGTGTAACTATAGAAAAACCAATCTCTGGAACACTGACATTTCTTGGGGTTCTGCCAGTATAAGCTGCACAATAATCTACAATCAGTGGGCTCCTATCTGCAGCCCCATCTCTCTCTGGCTCTTCTCCAATCAAGACCAAATGGGTCCAGCTTGCTTCTGAGGAGCACAAGATATCTATGGTTTTCATCTACAATTCCTTGGCAAGGAAAGTGGGTTCCTGCTTGTACATTTGCAGGTGGAGCTTCAGGGCCCCTATAATGCCAGCCCCAGTTTCTTAGCATAATGTTGGGGGTTTCCCTTAAAGGGGTATAAATTTTGTCTAGTAATCTAATGGGAATTTCTGGACGTAACACTACAGGACGGACTATGATTTTTTCTCTCTGTGCTTATAACCACGGGGTGAGTAGATAAAATTTCCGGCAATCCTACAGAGTCCTTTTTATGTGGTTGTTGAATTAACTGTAATTTCTCAGCCTCTAGGGTTTCCACCGGCAGCATGACTAAGCAAAGCAGGAGAAGCAGAACCACCGCTTTCCCCTGGCGTGCCATGCCATCCGGGGTCATCAGTCTCCTCGACCATGTCAGAAGGCAGACCTTTGCGGTCAGTCACCAACAGGAAATAGCAGCAACAGCAGTCAATTCAGTTATAAAAGGTAGCAGGGTAAGCTTCCAAAGTTGAGGACTCATGTGATACGGGCAGCTATAGTTGTGTGCCCCAATTCATTTTTATGTGGCCTGATTTTCTCACTATCTTTTCAGTGAATTTTTTCTTTGCCATTATTATTCAGAGTTATTTCTCCAATCCTACAAATAAGAATCTAACAAATGCACTCAACTATTATAAGGTAAACATATTTAAATAACAAGGTTTTGTGTTATGTACCCCTCATTTATATATTGAAGACCTAATTCCCAGTTCCTTAAAATGTGACTTTTTTTAGAAATGGGGTTATTGCATATATAATTAGTTAAGACAAGGTTACACTGGAGTAAGTTGAGCCTCAAATGCAATATGACTATTGTCTTATAAAAAGAAGAAGACATTTGGATACAAATATACACAAAGAGAATCCCATATAAAGATGAAGGTAGAGATCAAGGTAAAGATCCTACATTTCAGCCAGGCTCCATGGCTCAGCCTGTAATCCCGCGCTTTGGGAGGCTGAGGTGAATGGATTGCCTGAGCCCACGGCTTCGCGACCCACCTGGGCAACTTGGCGAGACCTCATCTCTACAATAAATAAAAAGTTAGCCAAGCGTGGTAGCGTGCACCTGTAGTTCCAGCTACTTGGAAGGCTGAGGTGGAAGGAATGCCAGAGCCCAGCAGGTCGAGGCTGCAGTTGCTGGGAGTGACCACTGCACTTCAGTCTGGGTGACAGAGCGAGACTCCAATTCAACAACAACAACAACAACAATAACAACAACAACAACAACAAAGATTCTACATGTCAAGGAGTATGAAAGCTTACCAGAAAACCACCAGAAGCTAGGAGATAAGAATAGGGAAGATACTTTCTTACATCCTCAGAAGGAACCAGCCCTACTGCCACCTTGATCTCACAGTTCCAGCCTCTAAAACTCTGAGACAATAATTTTTGTTGTTGTTTAAGTCGTTATATTTGTGGTACTTTGTTATGATAGTCTTGGCAAACTAAAAGGGTTAGTAAATCATACATTGTTTTCTCTAAATAAAGAAAATCCCTTAGCCAATCTGACATGTGATCTGAGTTACCAAAACCATAAAGATCACAGACTAGGACAAAGCTTTTCAACTTTGTATGTATTAGACATAAAATAAATAAAATTCCCACTTAGTAAAGAATGAACATTTTGTCACAAGGGGATATTTGTTACTTTAGATGATAAAGTCTAATAGAAACTTAGGAAGGGTATTTGTACAGGGAGACAAGAAACTGTCTTGGAGGAAATTTCTTTCAAATGGTGAAGGTAGAAACACTCTCTCTGCTCCTGAGAAGTATATTGTGCCTATATTGCTCTGCTCTTAACCCCATTGTTATTATTGATCTGGGTAGTGGGAGGAAAGAGAAATTGAAGAAAAAGAGCAAGTGATAGATGAATTTTGAAATTGAGGGCATGGATCAATAAATAAGAAAAAAACAATTTGAAATAGAAGAGATGGTGCAAGTGTAAAGTGGAATTTTGCTGAGGCAAGACTAGATGAAAAGCAAAAGCCAGAGGGGGAAAAGTGGCAAATTTAAATTTCATTGGTCATTCCAGTTAATGAATATATGCTCCCTGGAGTGAAATGACTCAAGCCTATGACGCTATTGTTGGTTTCAGTACATTAGCATTTTGTCATACTGAGCTATTCAATGACTTTAAACAAATCTACTGTTTTTGTTGGTCTACCTAAATAGAAACATAGTGTTTACTTAGTCTAATTAGCAACAAACACAAGTAAATTTGACCCTTTGAATTTTTTAGCCTTATTTTGTGAATATATATTTGAATCTAGTGCTAATGATTGGTGTTTCAGAAAGCCAAACTCATGTGGCTCTAAGATGAGTACTTAGGTTAGAGCAGGGAAGTTTTCATGTATTTGATCTACATTATGAGTGGGTGATTCCAAGAAACTTGAAAGATGATTTTCTACCTAAAAATATTTAAAAGTTTTCTAGTACTACCCAAGTCACTCTAGAAGGGTCATTTAAAAAATATATATTTCATGCCCAGCAATATGGCAATGGAACAGGTTAGACTGTGAGGGTCTCTGCAAAAATGAGCATCCATAAAGACTCTCTGTGTGAGTGGGTATGTGTTGGTGGGTGAGTAAAAGTCTGTCTGAGGGGAAATTTTGGTTCATGCACCTGGGGCTCTCCTGACTGCCACCCCCACCTCCCTGAGATTGGAGCCCCCTCTGGGCAGGATCATCTGCTGTTCTCAGGGCTCTCCTGAGAAGATGCAGTGGAAAGCAGCAGATTCTCACCGCCTGGCTCACACCGTCACCTGGGACAGCAGAGAAGCATGATCCCCAGGATCTGTGGAGAGGGCAGGGGAAAGCTGGAAAGAAGCCCTACCACCAGTAAGGAAATGCCAACTGGCACCGTTTTCTCTGTCCTGGGACCAAGCAGAGACCTGCATTGCCCTGCCCAGCTCTGCCCAGCCTCCAACCTGGGACCTAGAGGTTATCTCCTCATCAAACTCAAAGAGACAGATGCCCCTCCCCCATGCTGGAACAGACACAGACACATCAGATCTGAGTGGGAGACTCGACAGCAACAGCAATGGCAGCAAGCCAGGGAGTCCAGATCTGATCCACCCTTCTGCCGTAGTAGTCCATGGGACATCTAACTCATTTGGAGAGCAACCCTATCAGCCTACACTGAGAACAGAGGGGAGGGGCTGGAAAAGAAATTGGAGTTACAGGAACAACTTCAGAGTGAGTTTTGTTTTTTGTGTTTGTTTGTTTTGCCTTTTTTTGGTTTTGTTTGCATTTTGTATTAATTTGTTTAGTTTTTTTCTCTTCTCTCTTTCTTTCTGTTTTTGATTATGTTTTCATACTTGCTTTGTTTCTGTTATTTCAATCTGTTTTTCAGACTTCCTGTATGTGAATGGGTATTTCTGAGGGAGAGTACATCAATATGTTTTTTTATTTTGTTTTGTTTTCTGTGTTTGTATGATCATCTGCATTTTTGAAAAGTCTTTTCTGTCTTTGTTGGTGTCTCTTTTCAATTGTTAGTGGGTATGCCTGTCTGGTTTCTCTCTTATTCTTATTCTTAAACCTGTCTGGTTTCCAAACTTCCTCTCATTCTCCTCTTTCCTTTTTTTATTATTTTTCTTTTTTTTTTTTACCTCATTTTGCTTCCAGGGAGCAAACCTATACCCCCAGTGCATGGACAGATTGTAAGGTGGTGGGAAGTTGGTTCCAGGGTGCCCACACACCTGTCAGCAGATACTCTCTCCTCAATTAAATCTCAAAACTGCAAAAAGTACAGTCCACCACCCACAGTTCAGCTTCAAAATTGAATAAAGCCAGAGGATTCATATAAGGAAGAACAGGAGATTGAGAAAACATAAGTAAAGCTAACCCCCCAACCTGGAACAACAGAATTAAAGAAGAGGTTAAAAAAAAGGGGGGGGGTATTACACAAAAGAAGAAAAACCAAAGGAAGAATATGGGTCTCACACAGACCCCTGGGAGGTCAACCACTGAGAATACTGACTTCAGAATGCAAACAATGAAGACACCCCAGAATAACTGATCTCAGACTACAGAACCAGATATCAAGATAGTTATACAGAGAATAAATAAAAATGAGGAAATACAAGAGGAAAGAATGAAGGAGTTGATAACTGAGATAATAGCAATAAAGAAACAGTGAATGAAATAAGTAACAAACTAATAAGCATGGAAAGCAGAATTAACCAAGCAGAAGAAAAAAGGAATCTCAGAACTTGAGAATCAAAATATGGAACTAACCCAGACTGTTAAGCACATAGAAAAGAAGATTTAAAACACAGAATAAAATCTCCAGGAGATGAGCAGTTATTTCAGAAGACTGAACCTAAGATTAATTGGAATCCCTGAGGCAGAAAGAGACCAACTGGAATAAACATTCCATGAAATTATCTAAGAAAACTTTCCTCATCTCATCGGTGACACTATCGTTCAGACACAAGAGATTCAGAGAACCCTTGCAAGACAACAAATGAGAAGACCGACTCCTGGACACATAGTAATTCACCTACACAAAGTCGGTATAAAAAAAAAAATGTTAAAGGCAAAGAGGTCAGATTACTTACTGGGGAAGACCAATTAGAATAGCAGCAGACTAAACCGAGCTTGGTGGCTCAGCCTGTAATCCCATGCTTTGGGAGGCTGAGGTGAGTGGATTGCCTGAACCCGCAGGTTTGAGATCCGCCTGGGCAACTTGGAAAGACCTCATCTCTACAATAAATCAAAAAATTAGCCGGGTGTGGCAGTGTGTGTCTGTAGTTCCAGCTAATTGGAAGGCTGGGGCGGAAGGATCGCCGGAGCCAAGCAGGTCAAGGCTGCAGTGGCCGGGAGTGGCCACCGCACTCCAGTCTGGGCGACAGAGTGAGACTCCAACTCAAAAAAAAAAAGAATAGCAACCGACTTATCTACAGAAACACTTCAGGCTAGGAGAGCTTGGATCTTAATCTTCAAAGTTCTCAAAGAAAAACAACTTCAATCAAGAACTACCTACCCAGATAAACTGCGCTTCATCAGTGATTGAGAATTAAAATCCCTCCCAGAAATTCATTCCTTAAGAGTTTACACTGCCTCCAGATCAGTTCTACAAGAAACACTTAAGAAAATATTAAACACAGAAGAAAGGAAAAAAAATGACAATGCCCTTCCCAAGAATGCAGGAAAAAGATTGAAAACACACATGAATTAACCCAAAATCAAAAGAAAGACAACAAACAAACAGCAGCAACAACAATAAACTCTATAACAACCTCTTCACATCCCAATAATTAGCCTGAATATGAATGAACTAAATGCACCACTAAAAAGATATAGAATGGCAAAATGGATAAAATATCATGAGGCAACAATATTTGTCTCCAAGAGATTCATCTCACCAGAAAGGACACTCACAGACTGAAGTAAGAGGATGGGAAACAAAATTTCAGGCACATGGAACGCAAAAGAAAGCAAGAGTTGTGGTCTTAAGATCAGACAAAATACCCTTTAAGCTATCAAAAATTTAAAAAAGATACGGAAGGTCAGTACACAATGATAGAAGGCTCAATTCATCAATAAGAAATATCCATCCTAAGCATATATGCACCCAACATAGGAACACCAACTTTCATAAAGCAGCATCTAGGTAAACTTAAAAAAGGTATTGACTCTAACACTATCATAGCTGAGGACTTAAATATCCCACTCACAACCTTAGACAAATAATCAAGACAAAACATCAACCAGGAGATCCAGAACCTCAGTGTGATGCTTGACCAAATGGACTTAATTGATACCTATAGAACACTCCACTCAACAACAATGGAATATACTTTCTACTCATCACTGTATGGAATGTACTCTAAGATCAATCACATCCTTGGCCATATATCAAACATAAATGAATTCCATAAGATTGAAACACTGCCATGCACATTCTCAGACCACAATGGAATAAAAATAGATATCAACATCAACAAATTTCCCCCAAATCTCACAAAGACATGGACACTAAATAACATGCTGCTAAACAACTCCTGGGTCAACATGGAAATCAAAGCAGAGATGAAAAGATACCTGGAAACAAATGAAAATGAAGAAACATTTTTGTTAATTGTAGGGTACATTTCAGAGTTAGGTATGCAAATATTCATTGTGCAGGTACCCTTGTTGATGAGGTGTTCCCCCTCTTCCCCAGGCAGTTTCCCACTACTCTTACTAAAACCTCTGCGATGCCATGAAGAGGGGAACTCATACCTCTACAAACACACATGAAGAAAATGGAAAGATCACAAGTTAACACCCTAACAAATCACCTAAGTAAGCTGGAAAAGCAAAATAATAAAGTACTAACCCAGCACAAGAATCCATATCACCAAATAAAAACCCAAATTCTTGACATAGAAGACAAAAATATAATATAAAAAACCAATAAAAAAAAAGTTGGTTCTTTGAAAGGATAAACAAGATTGATGAACCCCTAGCTAGACTGACTAAGAAAAATGGAGAAAAAGCCCAAATTAGCATAATCAGAAGTGCAAAAGATCAAGTCACAACTGACCCCAAAGAAATACAAAAGATTATCAGAGACTACTATGTACACTTGTATGGAAACAAACTTGAAAATCTAAAGGAAATGGAGGACTTTCTGACATCACATAACCTCCCCAGGTTGAAACAAGAAGAAATTGAGACCCTAAATAGACGAATAGCAATTCAAGAAATTGACTATGTCATAAGAATACTATCTACAAATAAAATGTCTGGGACCAGTTGGCTTTCCAGCAGAATTCTACAAAACACACAGGAAGAACTGATACCAATCCTATTGAAAGTATTCCAGGCAATTGAGAAAGATGGAACTCTCCCCAAATCATATTATGAAGCCAACATCACATTGATACCCAAACCAGGTAAAGATCCAACAGGGAAAGAGAACTACAGGCCAATACCCTTGATGAACAATAATGTTAAAATTCTCAACAAGATCCTAGCAAACTGGATTCAACTACATATCTCAAAAATCATCCACCATGACCAAGTATGCTTCATTCTCAGGATGCAGGGCTGGATCAACATTCACAAGACCACAAACGTAATTAAACACATCAAGAGACGTAAAAACAAAAGCCACATGTTTATATCATTAGATGTGGAAAAGGTTTTTGATAAAATCTAGCAACGTTTCTTGACAGAAACCTCAAATATCTAGGCTTAGGTGGAATATACCTCAAAATGGTAAGAGACGTCTATGAGAAACCCACGGCTGGCATAATGCTAAACAGATAGAAATTGGAATCATATCTCCTGAAAACCAGAACAAGACAGGGATGCCCATTCTCACTCCTCCTTTTGAACATAGTTTTGGAAATTCTAGCCAGAGCAATAAGACAAGAGAAGGAAATCAGGGGTATCCAATTAAGTTATCCCGCTTTGCAGTTGACATGAATCTATACCTCAAAAACCCAAGAGAATTTGTCAAACACCTCCTTGCACTGACAAAGGACTTTGGTAAAGGTTCAAGGTATAAAATAAATGTGCAAAACACAGTTGCATTTCTATACACCAACAATATACAAACAGAAACCCAAATAAAAAGCACAATCCCATTCACATTAGCCACACCCACACAAAAAGAAATTTCTTGGTATTTTCCTTACCAGAGAAGTCAAAGAACTTTACAATGAAAACTATAAAACACTGCTCAAAGAAATCAAAGATGACAAAAACAATTGGAAAAATAGTCCATGCTCATGGACTGGAAGAATCAATATTGTTCAGATGTCCATCCTATCCAAGGCAATCTATGGGTTTAATGCAATACCCATTAAATTTCCAGCAGCATTCTTCTCAGACCTTGCAATGACAATGCAGGAATTCACATGGAAACATAAATGACCATGAATAGCCAAACCAATCCTCAGAAAAAAAAAAAAAAAAAGCAAGAGGTATCACACTCCCAGATATTAAACTTTATTATAAAGCTACAATAATCAAAACAGTCTGGTTTACAAGAACAGGCATGTAGATCAATGGAACAGGATAGAGATTCTGGAAGCAAAACCTCAGTTTCTCATCCAACACATCTTCAACAAAGCATCCGCCACCAACCACTGGGGAGAGGAGAACCTGTTCAGTAAACAGTGCTGGGAAAACTGGCTGATAACATGCAGAAAATTAAAACAAGACCCCTACCTATTACCATACACAAAAATCAACTCTAAATGTATCAAAGAGCTCAATGTAAGACCTCAAACTATAAGAATCTTAGCAAATGCAGGAGACACCCTTATGGAAATTGGAACTGGCAACCAATTCCTGCTCAAAACCTCAGGGGCCCATGACATAAGAGATAAGATAGATATGTGTGATGTCATCACACTGACAAGCTTCTGCCAAGATAATTAAGCCATCAGGAGAGCAGGGAGACATCTCACAGACTGGGAAAAAATATTTGCCAACTGTATATCTGACAAAGGCCTAACATCTAGGATCTATAAGAAATTCAAATGTGCCAAAAAGAAAAACAAAACAAAACAAAACAACCCCATTACAAAGTGGGCCAAACATACGAATAGACACTTCTCAAAAGAAGATATGCTAGCACCCAACAGATACATGAAGAGACGTTCAGTCTCACTAGTCATCAAAGAAATACAAATTAAAACTACACTGAGATACCTCCTAACTCTAGTCAGGATGGCTATCTTCAATAACTAAAAAAAAAACAGATGTTTGAGAGGATGTGGGGAAAAGGTAACACCTTTACACTGTTTATAGGAGTGTAATCTAATACAACCTCTGTGGAAAATAGTTTGGTGATTCCCAAAAGATCTAAAAATCAACCTTCCATATAACTCTGCAATCTCCTTACTGGGAATATACCTGGAAGAAATCAAATCACTCTATGAAAAAGGTACCTGCACATGTATGCTTATTGCAGCATTGTTCACAATAGCAAAAACATGGAACTGATTGTGCTGCTTATCGGAAGAGGACTGGATAAAAAAAAATGTGGTATATACACATGATGGAAGACTTAGAGTCTATAGTACTGAATGATCTATCA
>CAUYQG010218438.1:0-29826 GCA_963574415.1 Tarsius wallacei
ATTTCTTTCTGTTGCTTCCAGTTGCTAGCATAGTCGCAACTCGCATAAATATATTTAACGTATCCATGTAGATGCTCAGCATCGAGTTGATGGGATCATATTTTTGAGCTCCATACATTGGTGCTATTTCTGCACGCTTGATTACTTTCTGGGTATCATACAGAAGGAACATGCTGAAAAGCACTAATCCACCATACATTGCCACTGAGTACAGAGTGGCACCAGCCACAGTGGCAGGTGGAAGAAACATAGATCCCAGTGAGGACACAAAGACGAGACCCAGGCCCACTCCCAGGGGCGCACCCATGTTCAGAAACTTTTCACTGGGTGTGCACATGGCCATAGTGGAGAGACCTCCCACAATGCCGGCTGTGTACCATGCAGCTCTGATGAGAAGAAGTCCGCCTATTTTTGTAAGGCAGTTCTACTGGTGATGAGCTCCCTCAGCTTTTGTTTATCGAGAAAAGTCATTATCCCTCCTTCACTTGTGAAGGACAGTTTTGTGGGATATAGTGTGCTTGGTTGTCGGGTTTTTTTTTCCAGCACTTTGAATATACAACCCTATTTTTTTCTAGCTTGCAATGTTTTTACTGAGAAATTTGCTCATGGTTTTATGGAGTTTCCTTGTATGTGACAAGTTGCTTTTCTCTTGCTGCTTTTGAAATACTCTCTTGTTTTTGAATTTTGGCTGTTTGATTACAATGTGTCTCAGTGTTAACCTCTTTTGGTTCATCTTATTTGAGATTTATCAGGATTCTTAGGTCTGGACATCCATTTTTTTACCTCAAATTTGGGAACTTTTTAACCATTATTTCTTTGCATATGTGTTCTGCCTCTTTCTCTCTCTCTCTATAATCCTTCTAGAATACCCATAATGTATATATTGCTCTGCTTAGTGGTATTTCATAAGTTCCTTAGCCTTTTTAAATTCTTTTGTATTCTTTCTTTCCCCTCCTCTGCCTTGGTAATTTGAGCTACCTGTCTGAATTTTTCCTTTTATTTAATCAAGTCTGCTTGAATTCCTTTAGTGAATTTTTCACTTCAGTTACCGTATTCTGCTTCAAAATTTATATTTGCTTTTTTTAAGATGTAATATCTACATCTTTGTTGAAATTCTCATTTCATTCAAGATCATTATTTGAGCTTAATGAGTTATTTTGAATTCCTGCCAGTAATTTATATACCTCCATTTTTTTAGGGTTGGTGTCTAGCAATTCATTTTGTTCCTTTAATTGGGTTATTTCATCCTGTTTCTTCATTGTCCTCATAACTTTGTGTTGGTATCCCACATTTGAAATATAGCATACTTCTTCCAGTCTTTATGAACTAAGTTCATATAGGGAAAGACCTTCATCAGTCTGTCTGACTAGAGATTTTGGAATCCTCTCAAATCTTTTTTGTAGGTTTGTCTTCTCTGGACTTGTGCATGTAGTTTCCCAATTAGAGAGATTAGCTGGTTTCTTTTTCTTTTCTTTTCTTTTCTTTCTTTCTTTCTTTCTTTCTTTCTTTCTTTCTTTCTTTCTTTCTTTCTTTCTTCCTTCCTTCCTTCCTTCCTTCCTTCCTTCCTCCCTTCCTTCCTTCCTTCCTTCCTTTTGTCTCTCTCTCTCTCTAATAACTTCTTGTTCCCTCTGGTGTCTATCTGCTATAATGTGTGTCTTTTGAAGCTGCAGCATGCCTCTAAGCTTTCCCTCTTTCTCAGTGGCTCCTAGGCATCGAAGTATGTTGAACCCATAAGTACCCTGGGTCGGGCAAGATAGGTACCAGTCTTGTGAGTAGCCACCTGCAAAGCAGAAACATTAGACACACATGCCACTCTTTTTCCCTGAAGAAAAGATCACTAAGTTATATTTGCTTTTGTCTGCTCTACTGTGGGTCCTCTGAAGCAGTAACTCACCACTCAGCCCTTTTGTTCTCAGTGGCTCCCATGCATCTAGAATATGCTGGGTTACATCAACACTTCCAGACAGGCAAGACAGAAACCAGTCATGCAGTCCTCCCCCAAGTCAGAACATTGGATGTGTGGTTATTCTTTTCTTTTTCCCCCAGGAAGAAGCCAGGAGATGGGAGTTTCCTCCTGATCATGTGATATTGTGCAAAGGAGAGAGAAGACAGTGAGATGTTGCCACACATTTTTCTATTCACTTTAATATGGTTAGTTTAACACTTATCTGGAGTGCAAGAGCCTCTGAACTCATTTATGAATTTCACATAAAAGGACTTTGTACTATTGCTAAATCAGTGTTTCTGTGGGAAAGGGGAGGATATGGGGCTTCATTTTCTACAATCTTGCTGATGTCACTTTCCAACACATCTACTTTTGACAGTGTTTAGTGCTCTGGTGTAGGCCAAATGATTGCAAAATACCAATTCAAAATGTATAAGTGATTTAACACAATATTTATATCAGTCAGAGTTCTCTAAAGAAAGACAGCAAATAGTATGCATATATGTTTAGAGGAATTGCTTTTGGCAAATCTACATCTGTAGGGCAGGCTGGCATACTGGAAACTCAGGTAAGAACTGAGGCAAAGTTAATTTTTCTCTATGAAATATCAGTTTTTGTTCTTAAGGCCTTTGCGTGAATGAGGTCTACCCACAGTAATAAGGGTAATCTCCTTTACTTAAAGTTCACTGACTGCAAATGTGAATTGTATCTATTAAATATCTTTACCACATCATCTAGGCTAGTGTTTGACTAAATAACTGGGAACCAGTTTAGCTAAATTAACACATAACAATAATCTTATCACTCTATATGAGATAAACTGACTAACTTAAGATCACAGAAGATTGAAGATTGTCAGGCCTAGAAAGGACATGGGAGATCATGTAGTTAAGACCTTTATTTATAGATGAGGAGGCTGAGGTGCGATAAGTCAGGGTGACTTGGCAGAGGCAATGTTAATTAGTGAATAGGACTTTAGAGCTAGGGATATAAATCTGATGACTGGGTTCATCTTTTATCAGTTCTCTATCCTTGAACAAAATACTTAGCCTCTTTGCACCTTAGTTTCATCATCTGTAAAATGGCAATTTTATCCACTATCCTTATGGTAACATTTTGTAATAATAGTCTTTGGAAGAGAGCAATTGCCCAATTAATGGAAATTAATTATTAGCATTATTGACAATATTCTGGGCATTCAAAATGTAGCTTTTAGCTTACTTGAGAACTCACTGGAAAATGACTGAGTGTCACCATTTTAATTCTTTGTTCTCTGTCACAATGATGCTGGCAGTAATGACCTAAAATTATGTTAAGTATAATATACTATTTAGCCAACTGGATCTATTTTTTATCCATGTGTTTCTCCCCTATTTATACTGAAATAAAATTTATACTGAAGTAAAATCAGGGGCTAGTCTTTCAGTTGCTGATTCTTATTAGGGTGAGGGGATACAGTAGGCAGATTCAGTAGGATTCCCCAGCATTTGAGGACTGTTGTGTAGATCTGGGTTCACGCTGAATGGAGTCTTAGGGTGTTGATCCAGGGCTGTTTGTTTTGTGACTCCTGATTTCTCATTACGAATGCCCCTGTGCAGACTTGGGCCTTGGAGACCATAGAGAGATCCATCTGTCCTCTCTGTGCTTAGAATCTGAATGTCTGTTTCTGCTTCCTTGAGCTGTCGGCTCATCAGCTTAGAAACTTCCCCTTCTTGCTGATGTGATGCAGAGAATACCTGTGTTGGCAGAGCCCAAACGAACCCCGACTTGCAGAGTATTTTCCACCCTTTGATCCTTTACTATTTTATAATGTCAAGAACCTAAACGCTTTGGTTTGAATGGTGGCCAAATGCAAAGGCATTCAGGATTGAGTTTGATCCTTAATCTACAAAATCAAAGGTTCTTCTCACTCAGCTGCAGGTCCTGATTGTTGCCTTATAAAATTGGATTACTATTGTCACTAGGGCATTGCCTTTTCCTTTTATCCATCATTTTAAAAGCTTGTCTACAGGTGTGCTGTTAAATTAATGAGATAGCCCCACTCCCCACAAACATAGCAGAGAAATTGCCAACCGAATTTGTCTTTGGAAGTTATTTTTCTTCAAACATTTTTAAAACTCGTATTTTGGAACTGTTTTTAAAATGCCTTCTTGTGAGAATGTTTTATCAACAGAGAAAAATTAGTGTTCCTATATTATAATCATAGGGCATTCTTCTAGGTTGTACTATCCTTTTCCTCTTCCTTTTTTCTTTTTTTCTCTTTTCTTCTTGGAGAGTGGGAGTGGGGTGAGGAAGGGCGAAATTAAGGCTAAGAAGTCAAAGGGCAGCCGGGAGACCCGGATGGGAGGTGTTCCAGGAAGGCTATGTAAGACAATGCTTCTCAAACTTTAATGTGTATAGAAAACTTTGAGGATCCTGTCAGAAAGCAGGTTGTCACTTAGTAAGTCTGGGGTGGGACCTGGGAGTCTACATTTCTAACTCATTTCCAGGTGATGCTGCTGCTGGTCCATGTATCAGGCTTTGAGTGGTAGGACTTAAGAGGAGAGAACCCACGTGTAAGGAGCATTCCAGATGAGGCATGTTATAGGCTCAGTCACTTCTCCAAACCTCTCTGTGAGATTACTCTTCCTGTGTTACAGTGGAGAATCGAAGAGGTTAGGAAACAGAACCAAGCTGGGGTACATATATGGTTTGGGGTGACATCGAGGACCACAGATGGCTTCCTCTCAGTGCTACTTCTTGTTAGTATGCACGCAGCCCTCCTTCCAGCACTCTTCCTTGCTCAGAGTCCTGGCAAGATGCAGGCCTTCTGCTCGTGAAGCTTTCTTGTGGTAGCCAACTGCCCTTTCTACTATGACATGCAGGGTCTGTGGTTTGACTGCTGTGCTCTTCCCAGCCTCCCATCTCTTTCTCTTCCAAGCACTCTACATGGTGCTGCCAGAGTGAGTTTTAAAGTGCAGCTCTAATTAGATGCTCTTTTGTTCCAAACTCTTCAGAATGTATGACATGTTCCTTGGTTTCACATTCAAGGTTTTCCATAATGTCACCCCTCATTCTCAGGCTTCTTCTGCATATCTCGTGGGTTGCAACCAGCCAAATGCATCTTCTCCTGTTCATCTGAATAGAGCCTGGACTTTCCTGCCTCTCCAACTTTGCTTATTTGGTCCTTTTCCTGCAATGCTCAGCCTTCCATCTCAGCCTTTTCCACACTTTGCCTGTCCCCTCAGTCAGATACCCTGTTCCCTTTTTTGGAAACTCTCGGAGCTCTTTCCTGGCAGCATGTTTCTTACTCCATCTTGTGTGGTATCAACATGTTTGTTTGTGCCAACCTCATCCTATAACGAATGTGAGACAGTCTTCACAGGCATTACCCTTATCTAGTGCTGGGGTAGCACTCCCTCACACTACATATCAGGGGCCCAAAGAACAGAGCAGGCACTAAACAATATTTCATGAATTAAGTTGCATAATACTGTAAGATTGAGACTCGTGGATGAGATTAGATGGTGAATGAATTGTAAGTGAAGGACTCAGTGTATTCATTTTTAGGTTTTTGTGTTTTTGAGTTTCTAGTGAGCAAAATGGACCTCAGAATAAAACCTATTAGGTCACACTCCCACTGGGGCAACCAGAATGCTGGGATGTGGGTATCTGGTGTGTGATCTGGTGCCGTGTGAAAGATGCAAAGAATTGCACAGAAGTTAGATGAAAAAATATAGTTGATTTAAAAACTAAGTTCAAGAGAGAGAGAGATATTGAGAGAGAGAGAGGACATTCACCTCTCCAAGGTAGGGGAGGCGGCCGAAGCTTAAGAAAACATGGCCTGGCCATAGCTCAAAGAGCACATGGCCACACCATAGCTTAACAAGGCAATGGCAGCTGGATGCTTGTGATTGAGTCCTTTTAATCTTTCCCTTTGATGGGGGAAGGTCATTAAGGTGACGGGGTGGTGGCCTGTTCCACGTCATCACCAAGGGGCAGGTAAAGGCAGGTATTGACATCAGGTGATGGACAGCAGGCAGATGGGTAGGTTAGTCACATTATTGCTGCCATGGTAGTGGGCTAAATGGGGGTGGGGGTGAAGCAAGGGGAAGGGTTTTTTTCCATGCAAGGAACCTGTCAGACATTTCCAACCTACAAGCTCCTTAGCAAAAAGGTGGTCTTATCATTTCTATGGCTTCGGCCAGCTAAGGGGTGATCTTTGACCTTCCACTTTTGACAAGGAAACTGAATGTTTCTTAGAGATGATTACACTAAACCATGAATTGAAAGGTTGGGCTGTGCTTGTCGTGCATCTGATGGGGATTTGCCAAGGGGGTGGAGTAGGCTGCCAGCTTGGCCTGCAGTAAAATGTCTGAACACTTCCTAAAACCTGCCTATTGGCAATTTAGCTATCTATGTCTAATCTGTGCTAGATTCAAAGCATGTCAGCCTAAACAAAAATGACTACGCTGAGGCAAAATGTGAACTGAGTTTATGCTAAGTTTCTCGGGGTCCCTCCTTTCAAAACTTATGCCTTAAACAGTAAGTAATGTGTCCGACAGTCATTCTTATCATCACCTGTAAAAATGCAACAAATAAACCTTTGTCTACTGGGAATGAAGTGGAAACTTTCTGAATTGGTAGCAGTAGAGTAACTACAACAGTGTCTGACCTCGAGGAGAGGCTCACGAAGTATTGCCTGCCATCATTTTGCTCCCTACCTTAATTTTATAGGACTGTTGAAGGGTTTTTTTTTTTTTTGATCTAGAAAGCTTGCACAGCAGTAAGAAGAAAGCATTTGGTTTTCAGCATTTTATTTCACTGCCAGGTGTTGAAACATCTTGTGAAGTAGAAAGTGGGAAGCCTC
This sequence comes from Tarsius wallacei, assembly GCA_963574415.1. NCBI lineage: Eukaryota > Metazoa > Chordata > Mammalia > Primates > Tarsiidae > Tarsius > Tarsius wallacei. The sequence goes on from CAUYQG010218438.1 coordinate 6,795, forward strand.
ATCTCCTTGGAAACCTTTCTGGTATTCTTAGACAAACCAGAGGAACAATGAAGCGCCACAGATAATGACAATACCCTACTAGGCATCATGATCCTTTGTCTTGGCAGAACGGTTTAGAATGATTGTGAGTTTGGGTAGTTCTCCTATAAAGCAATCCTCTTGCTATGCTTCAGTTTAAGAAAAGGATACTACTTTTTTAAAGAAAGAAGACAAAATATAGTACAGGTGTCAACTCACCAAGAGATTATTCAAATCACTACTCCTCTTCTTTGAGTTGCTAGAACTGACACATCACTAGCACTGATGTCAAAACAGAAAATATTGTTCTCTATATTTATTGACTATGGTGACCCTTAAATTTAAATGTGCCCAAGAATCACCTGGCAAGCTTGCTAAAAATGTAAACCTCTGAGAAATTCTGATTCAGCAATTATAGGACAGGACTTCAGAATGTGACGCAAGTGAAGCTTGGATCACTTTACAGTTTTCATATCCAGTTAAGGAAATTGAGGGTCAACAAGGCAAAGTGATTTTCCAAAAGGCACACAGGTAGAAATACAGCAGAGCCAGCCTAGGTCTTTTGATAACCATCTGTGATTATTTCCTCTAACTCACAACTGTTTCCAATTATTGAGAGATGTGCATTAATGTACATATGAATTAATCGTAAAACTTGTCAAAATGTGGATCCTGAGACAGTAAGTCTGAGGAAGGACTAGAGATTCTGCATTTTTAACAGGTTCCCAGGTGATGCTGCTGCTGCTGGCCTGTGGGCAACATTTTGAATAGCCAGGATGTAGACATCACTGGGCATGGATTAAATCATTTAAGGAAACCAACCTCAGCTGGCCATGGAACTGAAATATGTGACTCTGCAGTCCTCTATGGATAGCATGTGATTGATCACACAAAAGACTGAGGTAGATAAGAATAACATGAGGTTGCTGAAAGTCCTGAGGGAATGTGTGAGCCTCTTTTAGGTGGTGGGCTCCAATTACCCTTACCTTTTGTCCCTCTTTGGTATGGTTTTCTTGGTAATCTGACTCCCCAGGGAGTTACTGAGCAAGTCTGATCATACTTGTTCCTGGAGATAGGGGCAAAGTGGCAGGAAGTGGGGAAGAGACTTGGGAAGAAATAGAACAAAAAGCATGGCAGGGATAATGTGGGTCTTTAGGTCATAAATTGACCTCAAGAAAAAAACAAAATGACAAACATTTAAGTGTGTTCACTAGTAGTTAGCAGAGTTTTTTTTTTAAACATTAAATTACATTATCAGTTGAGATTATTTAACTAGGAAAAAAAAAATGGACACACAAAATTATCTCTTACTTTTTCTGAAATATTCAAAACCAGTTGTTGTATACCCCTTAGGAAAAAAGAAAATAATTAAAAATTTGCATTGAAGTAGAAATATTTTATTTGGCATAAGAATTCAGTCTCTAAGGTCTGAAAATTGTGTATTGGGAGTGCATATAAACAGAACATCTCCAGAAATTTTTATAAAATGAAGCTTCTTCTTTGAAGAACTTTAATCAATTAAGGTTTGAATTCTCATGATGCTCCAGGCACTGGGCTTGGGGTCCTGGGGATACTGCAATGATAAGATATGGTAGCTATGTAGAAGTCAGGAAACAGATGTACAAATAGATAACTAAATACAACAGAAAGAGTACAATAGTGGAATTGTAATCAAAACGTGGGAAGTCAGAGGAGGAATTTACTTTGTCCAGGAGAGTTTGGGGCGTCTTCAGAGAAGACCTAATATTTAATAAGAGCATAAGTAAGAGTTGGCCTAAATAAGTCTGTTAATATTCACTCAGTGAGCACTATTTAGTGAGCATTTATTACTATATGATAGGAGTAATAAAAGAAAATGCCTTATGGAATCTGGCAATCCTGAGTTCAAATCCCAGCCCTACCACTTTGGGTATATCATTTAATTTCTCTGAGCCTAGATTTTTCTCTTTTGAATAACTATATGGTATGTTCCATGAGGAACTAACTGAGATAAGTGAGAAAACAGTAAACACATGCCTTTCAGTCTTATAGATACTTCCAATGTCAACAGATTTAGGCTCCAGTTGGTTATCATCACTACACTCCTGAACACATAATTTTCTGTAACGAAACTGATTCTTTTTAAGTGCCTACATTCTTTGCTGGAATCCTCTGTTCTAAGATTTCTATTCACTTCCTGTTCTAGATTCTCCTTTATGACATACACTGGGTTGGAGAGTGCCCACCTCAAAATTTATGCCCACGGGAAAGATGACTAATTTAGAAACAGGGCCTTTGCAGATGTAATTAATTACCTGAAGATGAGGTCATGCTGAATTAGGGTGGGCTCTAAATCTGGCGCGACTGGTGTCCTTAGAAGAAGTGGGGAAGACACACAGTCACAGGGAAGAAGGCCATGTCAAGAGAGGGACAGAGTTGGACTCCTGCTGCCACAAATCCAGGGACACCAGGCACTGCTTACACCTGAGTTGAGTGACACTAACCAGTGGGGAAAGTGTCAATTTCTTCTTGCCTTGATTTCTTCAGAGCTAGAAAGGGCACACGAAGGTTCTGTAGGCCTCTGGGGGAAGCATGGCCTTGCCAGCATTTTGCTTTTGACTTTCTAACCTCCAGCACTGTGAGAGAACACATTTCTGTTGTTTTCGGCGACCCAGTTTTTGGCACTTTGTTACAGCCCTAGGAAACTAACACAGCACCTGTTTGCCATCCACCTTTCCTTTAGTCATGAAGTTATTTCTGAAGGCACACGGTGGCTTTGCATGAAGTTGATCTGGCTGGCACGTGTTGACCTGACTGGCCTGTGTTGCATTTCCTAGAATTCCTTTCCCTGTATGTTTCTAATTAAGCTGCGCCATAGAGACATTTTTGTGCAATCTTTGGGGCCACAACTGTAGCAGCAACCATGTTGTTTTTGTGCTCAGAAAGTTGGGAAACCATGTTGTTTTTGTGCTCAGGATTGCCAGGTGCTTTTCTGGCGCACACACCTTGTTCCTCATCTGCCTGCTTGCCTCGTGGGTGCAAGGCAGTAGCCGGACCTACAATCGCTCTGCCTTTCCCTACATCCTCCTTCAGCTTCTCTGACTCCTGGTCCAGTTGTGTATTCATCTCCACGAAGGATCCATCTTCTCCTGCAGGAGATGGCGAGAACCTGACATGGGCTCTAGCTCATCCTCTCTTTCCCTGCTTTATTTACATCCACCATTCCTTCTGAATTGCTAAGCTTCAGCATCAGACTCAGAGACAACGGCCTTGCAGACACCGTTTACCAACTGCCTCAGTTTTGTAAAGTCAGAGATCTTTAATAAATTACTTCTCTGATCGGACCCTCACAGATACAAGTACTTAGGGCCTGATAGCTTAGTCCCAAGTTTTCCGGCAAGATCATCTCTCCCTGCCTACAGATGAGACAGCTATAATTTAAAAATCCTTGCGTTCAAGGTCCTTGAACATGCCAGGTGAAATGCCAAGTGGTGTTTTATGGGAACTTACTTTCTGTGGTTTTCAGCCCCCGGTGAATTTAGTGTCTCAGCATAAAGATCTCTCATCTCCTCCCTCGTGTTTGTGACACTTCTTTCCCTTGCACTGCTACCATAGACAAAGAAAATTACAGGCAGCTCCTACTGTTCTCTTCTTTGACTCCTGCCAGGAGCAGTAGGCTCCAGGGCTCATATTCTGTTTTATAAAGGCTTTTTCGGCCCTCGTTCGGGAAGACCTTGGCTCGACTGTCAGCATGGAACGTGGCTGTCTGCAGCTGGAGCCTCAGAGGAGAGGCCTTGACTCCACAGTGGCAGCCACTTCCCTTCAACCTTGTCCTAGTTCTCTTTCCCGAGAGCCAGACAATGTAATCTGAGACATCCTGGTGCTGATGGGAAGAAGATGAATCACAATGATAATGGGCGTTGGGTTTTTTTTTTTTTTAAAGCTCTCATTTCCTTTGTGTGTAAAAGCTGGACATGACATTTGCAGCTGGCTCTGCCAGGCAGTTCTCCTGGTGCCAGCACTGAGTATACTCTCATAATATGGCCCACAGTGAAAGCTTCATGCAATTGTAATGAAGGTCCTGTAGCCAGAATGAATGACTCCATTCACTGCACACATAGAACTTGCTACGGATGTTCAATTGCGTTTGATACCTCCTGGATAGTGTAGAAGGGGAGGTGAATGGTGATGTCAGCCTGGGCGAAGACAGGTTAGGATAAGCAAAAAGAAGACTTGCTGTTCTCATTTCTAGTCAGCATGCCGGGATGACGGTGTCTGCACCTTGGCACTCTGCTCTTAATAGGCTACTGATAACAGCCTTTACTCATGATGTTTAGAGGACCCTTCCATAATAGCTCCTGTTGCCCTGCAACCCAGTTCCAACTTTGTGTCTCTAAGTTGTCCTATTTCTGTGCCTTTATTTACCCTACTTTTTCTGCAAGGATATTCTTTCTGCAAGGCTATTCCTTGCCTTTTCTCTACTTCAAGAACTCCTTTTCTTGTTTTAAGAACTAGCTCAAACATCACTAACTTTGACATCCTCAAAGTTGATTCTTTCTACTCTGTTCACACAGCCTCTTTTATATGCCTATATTAAAATCCATCATACAAATCACATAGTCATTTAGTTACCTCCCTAGCATTCAAATGTCTCGTGAACTTGACTAATTCATTAGAACCTAGAACAGTTTCTGGAACTAACGTGGCATTAGTGGCTTTTCTTTTTAAAGATAATTGGATAGTATTAAGAAGAGAGTGATTAGCTTGGATACAGAGCATTAAATTAGAGGTTTGAGCACCAGGTTTCTAATCTCAAATTTGTTCATCTCTATATGACCTTAAAGGTTTTAAGTGGCTGGTCTCAGAGTTGAGTGACACTGACCAGTGGGGGAAAGTGTCAATTTCTTCTTGCCTTGATTTCTTCATTTGCATTTGGTGACTATTGATTATTGATAATCACCCTTGTTAACTCACAGGTGTTTCTTAGGAACTAAGTGAAATAAAAATATAAAAATACCTCTGTACCTTCCACCCGGAGCATAGAGTTATTTTCGTTAATTCTTTCCTCATGTCTTCATAGGTGCAGGGATGGACATGTGCCTGTGGCCTAGGTCTCTTCTCTCTAATGCTGGGCTGTTAGAACAAGTTGGCCTGGGCCAAGGGCTTGTTTCTCTGTTACCTGTGATTGGTAGAAGGAGTTCTAGTGAAGACCATTGGCTTCTGAAGCTTAGGAAAACGAGCTTTGCTGCATGGCTTGTTTGTTGTCAGCTTTCTGGTTTCTTCCCCAGTCTTCTAACAGGCTCCAGACACTTGGTAAAAATACTAGTTAATGATTGCTTGGAAGACTTGAGCTTGAAATCCCCAGCCAGTGAGTGGGCTGAACTCTCTGAGAACTATGCTCACCAATGGACATTTCACGGGAGGCCCTGGAGAGAGCTACTGAGGGCCAGTGTCTTCTGAGGTCTTTGCAAGGAAAGAGATGATCATTGGTCTGGGATGACCCAGGACTTCTCTTATTTGAGGCTAATTCTACTGTTTTTACCTCCTCCTCAGTTATGAGCTGGCATAACCATTTTCTTTGGAAATTGGGTTCACTATACCCCGGCAAAACCAGAAACCAGGTAAACATAGCCTTCGATATTTTCATCTCTCTGTTATACACTGTATCTGGTGTCCTTACTGGCTCTTTCCCTTGCTTCTAAGTGCACAGGGGCCTCATTTTGCTCTTAGCTGTCCCCAAATCACTGCTTTCTTTTTGCCTTTCCCTAAACAGTAGAAAATAATGAGTAGCTTATCGTTCTAATTATTTTTAAAAGATCATTCCTTTATGGATTGATGTATCTCTCTTCCCTGTGTCTCCAGACTTTTTTCTCTGGACATTTTTCTCTGATAATCTCAGCACCTTTGCTAATTAATAGTTATGGACGTCTGCACATTTGATTATGATGTATCTTGTCGGAGTTTTAGTGATTTTTCCCATGTCTATAAAGAAGAGGTGAACTTCAAAAGCTCTTAAAATGAGGATTCTTAAAATCAGCAAACAGTTCATGCCTCTTAGGCAAGTCAAAATAAGATGATCAGTAGATTTTGGTGGGGGCAGTGGAAATAAGATAAAAGGAGAAGATTTTGTTTTGCTTTTGTATTAATAACCCAGATGGTCACTCTACTGAAGACAATCACATCTTAATAAAGTATAGTTATACCAGAGCAACAAAGACCAGGGATGAATGCAAAGCAAAGGCATCACACTTCTTCACGAGGTTTAGTAGTAAAAGCTGCCATTAACATGATGTGCACTCAACTGGCCATGAAAAAGTACAATTTTAGTGCTAGCCTTAAATAAGGCACACAGAAAGAACTCAAATATTTGGTACAGAAAAAGAAAAGAATTTTCTAGTAATAAACACAAAATATTTGTATCTCATTAGCAAAAATATAAAACATACTAATAGGTGATAGCCTTGTTGTGTCAGGAACATCAAGAGTGCCTTAAGAGTTGTAATTCTGTGGAAGCACCTTCTATGCATGTTAGCAACATAAAATGAAAATATCCCCCTGTGAAAATGAATGATTTATTGCTGTTCCTGAGACAGGAATGGTTTCATTTAGAGCAGTAATAAATACCTGGCATTTGCTCATCTCTGCCTTTGCTTTTTGTCCAGCTTTTGTCTCCATTTCATAGACTCTTAGCTGGGAAGGAACAGGAAAGGTCACCTTGTTCGTCCACTCATCTGATGCTTGGGTTTTTTCCAAAGAATAACAAACAGAAGGGCTTGAACTGCTCCGGCAGGTGACCTCCTGAGGTCACCATGCTGCCTTTGGCTGCCCCTAGCTGCTTAAAAGTCCCTCCTCAGTCATTTCCTTCACACTGGCCCTGGCCCTGCTATCTGGAACTACATAGTGTAGTGCCAACTGCTCCTGAAGGCTGCAGCCCTTCAGGCAGTCAGCAGGTCACTCAGGCCTTTTCTTTTTCTTGCACTAAATGGTCCACATCCCAGGGTTCCTCACATGACAAAGTTCAGAGTCCCTTCACTCTTCCGGCCACTTTCTTCTGAATATATTTCCCTTTGTGTACACGTCTCTTAAGTGTGGACATCAAAACTGAATGTACCACTGTAGATGTGGTCTAACCAAGTAGGACAGGACTATGATTTTCCTTACACTGTATTAAAGTACACATATATCAATACAGCGTGAGCTCGAATGAACCCTTTCAAGATCTTATGTGACTTTGATTGGAATGAGCGCTTTGTTTTTACTTATACAGCTGCTGAGCCTTGTCTCCACCCCATCCTGTCACTGCACAATTCATGTGGATCCAGATGTCAGACCTTTTATTCGTTCTTAATATGCTTTGTTTTAGGTCTGATTCATGATTCCCAACTTTGCAAAGAGCTTTTAGAAGATGAGGAAAACTCGAGATCATCTAGTTCAATCTGGGCCAAAGATAAAGTTGTTGACTCCAGTGAATGGTAGGGTCAGATCTCCCAAGGTTTCATGGCATCCCCTTCTCTGCATCTCCTGGTCCTTCTTCCCTTGTGATAATCTATGTGCTTTCAGCAATACTGTCTGTCCCCCTCAGGTTACTGAATGGTTGAATTTGTTTAAGAGCCCACGAACTCTATCTTGGACAACTACTATAAAGTAATAGCATGAAAGACACTTCTCTTTGTTTTTACATAAGAAATCCTGAAAGGACATCTGTACCCTATAGGACCTGAGATCTGGCCTGAACTTGACCTTTCAGGAGATGAAGTTAGTCATCTTGTGGATTGGTCAGCACTTACCTCAAGCTGCAGTAGTCTTCATAATAGTAAGAATGAAAAAGATGAACCTGTTTAGTGCTGACATTCAGGAAATATTAGTTCTAATTTTGCGAGCATCTCTTTGGGCAAGTGAGTTAATCTCTCTGGGCCTCAGTTGTTGAAATGAAAAGAAAGGAATTGTGCTTTGTGGTCCTACAAGCAGAGCTATTTATAGAAATACCACTACTTCTTTATTAGGAAAACAAGTTTAAAATCTAATCATTAAAAGTGGAGCCCTCTGTGCTAAGAAAAGACTTTCCCATTGAAATCCAAAAACTCCGTGGGAAGGTTAATGCATTTAAATTAGCTGCTCATACTTTAGGGCACATTTTTCTGGAAGGTTGCCAATGGGACAGCTAACTGAAGGTGGCTCTGAATCAAATGAGATTCATAGTAGAAAGGAGTAGGAGATAGCTGAAGTCCCACGCTGGGGAAATGTCTGGAAGCAGAAGGCCTAATTTACTCTATGGAGGCGCCTGGCAGCTGGACATTGACTTAGAAGCTGAAAGAGCCCAAGTGTGGAAGGAAGATGACAAATTATTGTAGAAGTGAGAAAGCAATTAAACAACAATCCAACCCCTTCATCTTAGGGATGAGGAGACTGAGGTATAAGTGCCTTGCCCAAGGTCACAGAGATGTTAGTAGTGGGGTCAGGTTTCCGTCTCCTGTGTGGTGATTTTGCTCTACATCATGAAGACAAACAACAGAATTTTGCCTAAAATGGCATTGCTCCCAGGTTCCAGCACCATGCAAAGTGAGCGAGATTGATGAGGTGGTTGCAACAGTGTATTTGGGAGTAGAAAATATTGGACCCTGAGGCTGCACAGCCATCCTGTCAGGGATGTTTGCGTAAGCAGTCAGGGTGGCCTGTCTCCATAGAGACTGGCAGAAACCACAAAATAGAGACCTCTCATAGTGTTATCCAGTGGAGATAGATTGGATTGACTAATTTGATCAAAGTTCTGGTTGAGGACCTTCATAGAATAATTTTGCTGCTGTACATGTAGTCACAGGTGAAGAAAAATATTGTGAGTCAAATGGCTCTCACATGGGTGGAGAATGTTCCTGGAATGGGTGTGAAAGATATATCTGTGGAGTTTCTAGGGAGGAGGCTAGCCACAGCATCTCTGCTCCCTCCAGGGCACATGCTGAGTACTTTCAGTATTAACATTTTAGAATTTGTTCCAGAAGGGTTGACTATTTGGGATTTCTCTTGAAGCGTCCGGTTTGCTCACTGTGGCTGAATAATTGTTGGTCATCCCCTTCTCACAGCCTTGCTCTCATTTTCTGGAGAGCTTCCGAGGGCAGTTCCCAGATAGATTGAGATCTGCATAACTTGCATCAAGAGCGGCCTCGTTTCTTGAGCAGCCATTTTGGGAGGCAACCCTCAAAGCAAAGGTACATATGAATCCCTTGGACATCTTGTCTGAATGCAACTTCTAATTTAGTTGGTCTGGGGTGGGGCCCACGATTCTGTTTTTCCAACAATCTCTCAGAGGAAGCTTGTGCTGCTGGTCCACAGGCCATACTTTGAGTAGCAAGGCAAATTCCAGGCCAGCCTCCAGCCTGGCATAGGGAGAGGCTGGGGAGGTTCGCTTAGGCAGGCTCTTCTCTACGCCGATCCTAGAAGAGTGTTTGACCAGGACCTTCCTGGGCCCAGAGGGAAAATTATCGAGCCTATTAGGCACTAGCAGTGAACATGGATCTTTGCACCTAAGCCTTCTTAATCAAATCTGCAATATTTGTGGGTGGGACTGTTTGCTTGCACAAACACCCTACACTTGCCCACAGTAATTAGGTAATTGAATTGCAAACAGTAATTAGCTGCCTAACTGCCTGCTTGTTCATGCAGGTATCCAATTTGCTTTTGAAATGTGGGCTTATACTCGTGAAAATGGAGGCTGCAGTTAAAGACTGCAGACACAATTAAGAAGGCCCATTGAAACTGGCCGAGTGAGCGGCTGCGTGCACTTCTCCCTGATATATTTTTCCCTATTACAGTTACTCTGATTACATTTTCTCTGTGACTTGGAGAATCCCAATTCTATTGTGGTTCTTAGGAGAAATGAGAGGTGGTATTGGACTCCAGTTTTCCTGTCTTTGGAATAAAATTAAAAACGAAGTGTTATGCAATAGAGTGACAGCTGGTCTACCACTTCCTTAGTCAGCTGACAAGCTTGTTAGCTTCCTGAGAGCTTGTTTCTCAGTGTAGCCCATCATAAAAACAGGTGAAGCCTTCTGACGCTGTCTCTTCCATTACACTGGCACTTGTGCTCCAAACTGTGACCCAACAAATACTGTTCTCTTTTAACCTGTGATCATTTTCATAATAAAGAGAAAAACAACTAGAAATAAGCAACATCTGCTTCTTTGATGAAGTAAATCTGTGTCCAAGTTTCCCAAGAAGCTTCGGAGAGGATGTTAGATAATTTCTCCCACTCCTCGGAAACTGTGAGTTCTTTTAAACCATGTCTCACATTTCCCTCTTCCTACTTACCTCAAATATATGAGATCCTGACTCTTCTGTATCCCTGGCTGTGGGTCCCTGAGCGCTAGGGTATCAGACTTTGCAGAGGTCAGTACAGGCATCTAATTCACATCATGCCTGGGGACTCTTCTGAAGCTGCGTGTAAAGGGTAACCTTGAACCTGCTGACCTACAAAACAGTGTTCAGCCAAGCTAGCTCATCCTTTCTAACAGGTGAAAATCTTTGCAACACATCATTATCCTGAGCATGGATCAATGGGGGAGTTTTTGTTAGCTTGGTACAATCTTCATAAACTGATGATGGTGTTTGTTAATTCTGCACATTGAATCATGGGGCTCTAAGTTCTCCCACATAACAATAATTTTTAACTAGATTTTAACATAAGGGCTAAACTTTTAGAGAAAAATAAGTATCTTGTAAAATCTTCCCATTCTTTTTTTTTTTTTTTAAATAACTGGCACAAAGATCATTACACGGACTCCACATTTAAAAGATGTCTATATAGGAGGACTTGGAAACATGTAAACTCAATCATTGAAATCCATTTAGTTTTAATTTCATTATGAAGTCTACTAAAGGGCTGGTGGTTGAGTCTGTTACTGGAGCTTTCAGAGGTGGAAATCTGAGACATTAGCAGGAAAAAGTACAAAGGAATAAAAATCAGGGCATTTTTATATTCAGCATAAAAGAATAAATTAGCATGCAGGAAACTCTGGCTTTTTAAAATAATAAGGAAACTAATGGACATGTTAAGATGAGAAATTATAATATTAAAGACAGTTGTCCTATAAGATAAAAGGTCAGGTGTGTAATTTCAAGACCCCCCCCTTTTCAAAATTATTATTCTCAACAATAACTTTGTTCCTCATATGTAAGGGGCTGCAGAAATCCAGAGGATTCCTCAGGGAGTTTGCTCTTGCTTTGTTTCTTTGACGAGAGGGGAGTAGGTTTCCCAAGTGTATGAATCTGACCTAGAAATTGAACCTGGTTCTCCCTCTTCATCCCTCCTGCACTTGCCTGAGGTTGGCCTTCATCATCTCTCTGCTGAACCATGACCATCTCACCAAATTAGTCTCCCTCTCATCTTTATTTCTCTTCTCATATACAGTGTCCATTCTGTTACCAGAATTATTTCTTTAAAACAAAAATCATCACATTACCCCCGAGGTTTCCTGATGCTCACAATGTGAAATTCATCCCATAGCGTTCAAGGCCGTTCACAGTCTGACTGCCAACTCTGTAGGCAGATCCCTCAGCAGTCCCCCAGCAGCACCCAGCACACTTGTCACAACACAATGTTCCCTGAATGTCATGTCATCTCACTATATTGTCACTTGGTCCAGTGGATAGGGAATCAGATGGGGTAAAAACAGGGACCAGTTGAAAGATACAGTCAAAACTCAGATAGAAAGGAAAGAACAGATAATTGGGAGTAATCGTACTTTAATCCTTCCAAAGGTTTATTGAGTAGAAAGAACACTTGTCTAAATAAGTTCAGTGCAGAGCAGTCATCCAGATCACATTGCTTTATAACCAACATTCAAGGAATTATATTAGCCTCTGGGCCACAGAGCATATGGAAGTCCAGATGGGTGTAGGTTTTTTTCTTTTCATTTTGTTCCACTTGTGCTGACAGTATCAGATTTTCCATCTCCAGAGTCGTAGCTTGCACTTGTAAACATAATGGGTTCAGTGCAGGAGTGAGGGGGAAGACGAAAATGTGTTTTATGAGGAGAAGACAGAGTTCACCTTCCTTCTTAATATCTAGCGATAGACAGGTATCTGTGAAGATCAGCTCTTTCTTAGCAGGAAAAGTTCAAGGTTTGGTGCTCTTTGGGAAAGAGTCAGTTTATAACATCTTTAGCTTTATGGAGCTGAACGAATTTTTTGGTTGAGTTAAATTTTCCCTTTAGATAACCAATAGTCTGAGAATGATAACAAAACTTTGGAAACAGCATCCAATCTTTCATTTGGCTGTTTATTTCACTTCCTCTACCCTAGTGCCCTTCAGAGCAGGTCAGGGATCCTTAGTCTTCTAACAAAGAGGAATGGCTTTCATTTCCAGGAAACTGGAGAGGGAAGGAAGCGCTAGAGAGAGCAGTGCTCATATTGAGATTCCTCTTGTAGGTGGGTGATGTTTCCAGTGCCTGTGACATGCATCATTCCTGAGAATCTTGGCAAATGAGTGGAGTAAAGGAATTCTAGCATTAGGAAGTAGGACCATGCTAGTGGATCTGCTTCCAGTCACACAATGGAAGTGAGCACATGTCCACTCACTGGTTGGGAGGGCCCTTTGTGTTTGTATTACTTTACTGAGAAATTTAATGAAATGAATAATGTCATATATTTAATTGGGGAAATAAAAATTACTCTGCACCGTGTAAAATATAAAAAGCAGCATGACTTTAGTACAAGTGCCCTTACCACCAAATGACGTCTTGTGAAGTCTCTTCCTTGATTGGAATGCAGGCAAATCAAACCAAAAGCAAATTCTGTCAATGGAAGGTCAATCATACTCAGAGTTAATCTTTTTTAGCTAGATAAAAAAGCATTGTAACTAGGCTGTATAGAACAGTTGGAAAAAAATACCCATGATTTATGATAAGATCAGACTGCCTTTCTCCAAGCTAGAATGGGCAGAAAATTTGAATCAGATTACTCAGAAAACCCAAAGGCAGTGATTTCAGAATCATACAACTTGCCTGATCTATGTGTTAGCTCTAGAACTTCTCTGAAGGAGGAGGTACATTCACTCATTCAAAAGGTACTAACTGCATGATCACCGTGTATCTACTACCATTCAGGGAGCTGGAGAAACTCTGTGACTATATGTTAAGTCTCTGCTTTTATAGGGGACACTGGTGAGAAATGCAAACAAGAAGAGGTATGATGGTAACCGGCATACTAAGCCAACATACTATTTAAACAACTCCTAGTTGTTCTAGACACTATGCCAGGCAAAACTTTGAAATCTGCTAGAAGAACCCATGTTCTAGCTTGAGTTTTTTTAAAGCTTTGAATCTTATAAACCACACTGCATTGATTTATATAGCCACTTCCCTTTATTACCAGAGTAGAAGGGAGAGTCTGACAACTTTCAAGTGCTGAACGGGGTTAAGATACCTTAGCAGTTCACGTTGTTTGACTAATTCTCCATTTGAGCAAATCACCATTGTTTGAAAAAAGACAAAGCGTCTGCTTGTCCTTTGAGGAGGAAGAATGTGAAAAACTTTAAGAACAGGAGAGTCCTGACTACTGAGCCAACAGACATTTCCCACCCTCATTCCTATGTTGAAACCCCAGTCATCTTATTTCAAAATGTGACTGTGTTTGGAAAAAGGGACTTTAAAGAAGAAATGAAGGTAAAATCAGGGCATTAGGATGGGCTGTATTCAAAATCTGATCTGTGTCCTTATTATAATAAGAGGAGATTAGGCCACAGAGAAATGTATATACACAGAGACAAGACCCTGTGAGGACACAGCAAGAAGGTGACCTGGAACAGATAGTTTTCTATGGCTTTTGAAGGAAACCAACTTTGCTGGCACCTTGTACTTGGACTTCTGACCTCCAGATCTGTGAGAAATAAATTTCTATCGTTTAAGCTACCTAGTCTGTGGTATTTTGTTATGGCAGTCCAAGCAAACACATTTGTCTTTGCTTCTTCGGGGTAGTCTGTGGCCCAGTAACTTGATGGACCAACCTCCCAAAAGAGGGAGAAATTACCTTTTCCTCATTCACATTCAGACAAGGAAAGGGAGTTGGGTCATTCTTTTTCCACTTTTCATGGTCACCAAATTGGACACCTTATAAATACTGTATTTACTGCTTTGTCATCACTTAAGTTCACAGAGACTCTACTAACTTTGTTTTATGGGGATTGAGTTCTTTAAGAATAGAACCTGAAAAGTCTCCCAATATTTGATATTTTAATATTGACATGCTTGAAGAGAGGGCTCAGAAATAAATGACCACTTCAGATCTGTTCTGGCTCAGTGATCTGCAAGCATATCTAGAAAGGACTTTGATCTTCTCAAAGGCTTTATAAAAATTCAGAGTAGTTAGTATTTCTAAAATATCAGCTGTGATTTAAATTTTTTTCTATTGGATGCAGCTGAAAATCACATAGATAATATTTAATAATCAAGAGATTGACATGTAAATCACCATTGTTTGAAAAAGCTCACTGATGCAAAGATGTAATTTTCTCTCTCCTCCCCAAACCAGTAAGAAAGCAAATAACAACCTTCTTGTAGTCTCGTGGTTAATAGACTGAAGATTTGTGTTGGGAGATATTAGAAATGCTTTCTTTTCTGGAGCTTTCTGGTTGATAAAGTGCTAGATAAAGCCAGCTTTTTACCGAAATTCGTTTCCTCTGCTAAATGACTAATTGTAGCAAAATAGACATGGCTTCAAAATCGTGTCTTTCCTATTTGCATTTTTTCTTCTGATTCTTAGATTTAAAATTCCAGTTGTGCTAGAAATCATGATATGTCTAACACTTTTTGAAAATTATATAGATCAAAAGAGAAAGCATGTTCATAAAAAGCTTTGATAGTCTCCTTCTAATAACCCCCCTTTTAGACATTTCTAATTTATACAGAAAAGTAATGTTCAGTTGGGAAATGCTCAGATATTATGCTTTAAAGCCTTAATTTATGTGATCAGCTTGATCCACATGGTGCAAATTATCCCTAACTTGTTGGCAGAGGGAAAAATTTAGCTTGATAATATTTTCTACCCTTTGTGAGAGGAAAATATGCTTATTAAGGAACCAGGGAGCCTATTCTGGGCTGCTACCAGAACAGGTACCAACCTAGGGAACGTGGAGATGCTCTGGGTTGGTTGCAGAGACCTTTGCGTGCCTAATTTTCTGTTGCATGGTCCCCGAGAGATTACTCATTTCTTGCTTATTTTATAGCCAAGTCCAACAGTAACAGAAGACAACATCTGTGTTCAATAGGTATATTTTTGCCAGCTTGCATTAAATAATTCATTACGGATGTTTGTAGGGCTGAAATTAGCCTTTATTAAATATAGAAGCCGGCATTGCCATCGTTCCCTGATGAAAGCCATCAGCCCCTTTAACGATTCCCCTCTCCAAGTGGCAGGGTCAGGGCTTTTCTTTTTTTAAAGCATTTCTTATTTACCAACTGTTACGGGTTGAATCATGTCCCCTCAAAAGATGTTGAAGTCCTCATCTCCGGTATCTGTGAGTATGACTTTATTGGGAAACAGTCTTTACAATGATCAAGACAAGATGAGGTTGGGGTTGGGGGAAGCATAGTTCACTATGACTCATGACCTTATTGGAAGGGAACATCTGAATACAGAGACAGACAAGTATGGGGGCAGACAGGAAGAACACTCTCCACCAGCCAAGGAAAGCTGAGGCTGCTAGACCCTGGGAGAGAGGCACGGAACAGATTCTTTCTTGTAGCCTCAGAAGGAACCAACCCTGCTGACGCCTTGATTTCTTTTTTTTTTTTTTTTTGAGTTGGAGTCTCATTCCATCGCCCAGACTGGAGTGCAGTGGCCGCTCCTGGCCACCGCAGCATCGACCTGCTGGGCTCCGGCGATTCTTCCGCCTCAGCCTTCCAAGTAGCTGGAACTACTGGCGTGTGCTACCACGCCCGGCTAATTTTTTGATTTATTGTAGAGATGAAGTCTCGCCAAATTGCCCAGGCGGGTCTCGAACCCGTGGGTTCAGGCAATCCACTCACCTCGGCCTCCCACGGGATTACAGGCTGAACCACTGAGCCTGCCACCTTGATTTCTAACATAGAGTCTCCAGAACTGTGAGACAATAAAATTTCTGTTTAAAATAACCAGTTTGTGATACTTTGTTACAGCAACCCCAAGAAACTAACCAGGGTTAGGATAGTTCCACTGATTTGAAGACTTTTTGTGGATTACATGGGCTCCTGGGTTAATCACCTCATTTAACATTGTACCCCCAGATAGTTTTTATCTCCTATTGTTTTTCTCCTTCCTCACTTATCATTGTTTAACACATTCTATATTTTGTTTATTTCTCTTTTTTGCCAGGCTTTCCTTTCACTAGAATGTAAGTTCCACAAAGGCAGATTGTTGACTGTTTTCACTTAATATCCTCCAGTGTTCTACAAAGTAGATGCTCAGACATTCATGAAATGAATGAGTGAAATAATTTCTTCCTCTTCTTTGTTATCATATTTCATTCCACATGACACCTCAACATCTCTCTTACATTGAATACAACCACTGTACAGAGAGGCTACTGCAAGGAAAAAAAAGAGTGAAAGGGGTTTTGTACATAAGATGCTGAGAGGTTTGCCTAATTTGTGTTTCATCTGAAGTTGCAAGTAGTAGAAGAGTAAGATGCTGATGATGATGATGATTATTATTATTTAAGTCGGAGTCTCACTCTTGTCGTCCAGGCTGGAGTGCAGTGGCACGTTCATGGCCACCACAGCCTCAACCTGCTGGGCTTAGGTGATCCTTCCACTGCTGCCTTCCAAGTAGCTGGAACTACAGACGCACACCACCACACCCGGTTAGTTTTTTGTGTGATTTATTGTAGAGACGAGGTCTCACCAGGTTGCCCAGGCTGGTCTTGAACCCCTGAGCTCAGGCAATCCTCTTGCCTCAGCCCCCAAAGTGCTGAGATTACAGGCTGAGCCACCGTGCCCAGCCTAAGATTATTCTTTAGGGACAGATCTTTTCATTTTCATTTCTAGTCATCTCTATGCCATGATGTCAGCTCATTTTAAGCCTATGAGATTTCAATAATTTTTGAATAAGTAACATTTATTTCCTAAAGGATAGCATTTTGAACGTCCGTATTTTACTTGAAATCTCTGATTTTAGATGGACACCTCATAGAGAAAAGTCTGAATGTATCATAAGCTAGGGTTCAGATTGTCATCCAGTGCACTTTAGTAGGCACTGTGCCTGAGTGGATGAATTATCCAGTCCCATGCTAAGGCTCTGAGATGCTTGTCATGCCTGTGAAATTACTGTCCCTTTATAACACTGGCTCCTGTGGGCAGGGCGTCCTATTATCAGTATGAGGTTATGATGTTCTGGGTTGGATCCCTGGCTTAACTTCTTCCAACCTGGAAGAGTGTGCTCTGGGCTTCCTGAGGGTTTGTTCTCAGTTTCTCTTAGGACTATCCCAATATAGCGACTACCTACTTGGTCATCATGTTTTCATCTTACTGAAATTAAAATTTACAATTCACTTGTGGGTTGTACTTCCAATTCTAGAGCAGAGAAGAGTGATGGTTTGAGATCAAAAAAGTCTTGCTGTGCCTTGGGCAGGTCATTTAGCCTTTGAAACCTTTGGAAAAGAAATAACAATAGCTAACCCTACACAATTATTGTTTAGAGGAAAAAAATGGATGTAAGTCTCTTGAACTTGATAGGTGTTCTGTAAATGGTGGAGACTGCTATTTCCCCTGTAGGCTGGCGTTTTTGATTCAGTATTTACTTAACCTACAGACTCTAGGCTGCTCAGACTTGAGCGGAAATGTAACAGTGGAGCCTTTCTCCACAGGGGTGGGGAGCGAGGGATACCTGTGATTCACTTTGACTCTTCCACGTTTTAGATATGGATGTGATTCTGTGCAGGAAATCAGGTTACAGGTGCTAACAGGAGAAGGAAGGATGTGTGTAAGTGATCAGAAAGAGCCTGAGGATTTTCTGATGACATCCTCCACAAAATTCCTGTTGTAAAATTTTCTAGGAACGAAAGGCCTCTTGCTTTGATGGTTATTGCAGTAGTCCCAAACCCACAGGGAGATTTGTGAGTTCACTGCTATGTCACTCAGGCAGAAATAGCATGTCCTGGAGTAACAACCTTACCTGTTTTTCACAAATATCACTGACTCCCAAATCCACTGAGGTGGTAGAGGTGTTCTGAAAGTATTTCACTAGCACACAGAGAAAAAAAGAAATCAACTTGAAAGATAATTTATGAGCCACCTTTTTCAGTTTGAAAATATGCCAACAAACCTAGCTGAAGTCACTCAGGTTTTTATGGATTTTTTTTGTTATTGTTGTTTGTCATTTTGGTGTGATAACCACCTGTAGTCATTAACACTCCCTACTTCTAGCATAGGGTAGCAAACATCTGCTGTTGCAGCCAAAATGTCCCTCAGCACATTTAAACTTTACGTCCCTGAGATGGGAATTTCACATCCCACTGTTGGAACCATGCACACGCCTTCTTTCGCAGGCAGCCTGGCGATTCTCCATCCCTGCCTGCACTCCTGAAAGCAGTTTGCACCAGCCTCTTCACCCTTATGACTGTGCTTTGGTTTTTTAGACATTCCCATAAGTGTCTTATCTTTCCTGCCGAATTTCAGGCTCACTGAGGGCAAATATGATGTCTCCTACAATTTAATGTCTCATTCTGCACCTAGCAGAGTGGGGACTCAGTAAATGCTTATGGAGTATATTTTGCATGCAGTTCTGTAAACATAATAATATCACACAGTCAACAGAGAGGGGAAAAGGGAGAGGAAGAAACTAAAACAAATCACTTTGGTTTTGTGTTTTTTTTTCTTTTTCATCCCAATGCTGTTATAGAGTTATCAATTAGCCAATGTCCTAAATTATCCCAGCCATTCAAAACAGTCATGCTTATAATAATAAAAAGCGAAAACTCCATGTTTATACATGCTAGAGGTTTTTTCTTCTACCCTAACATAGGTTCTGAAAATAAAGAACGCTAGATTGAATTTTTCCTGCAAATGGTTTATCCTGGAAATTCTTTTCTCCTAAGCACAACTCTGGGTATTAAGGGGCGGCTGCAGCTCGTCAGTCTCATCTTCTGTAAATTATCCTGAGAGATCACAATATCGAGTCTCGGAGGTTTTAAAGATATTAACATTCTAGCATGATTCTATTTTTTTTTTTTTACTGGAAAGAAACTGATGTCATTTGACCTTAAAATATGAAATGTGATCTTCCATTCAGACCTAACAGAGGCTCTGTGTCTCACGAGCCACATTTCCTGTAAATGCCCTATGTGTGTTCTAAAGGTTTCATTTTTCCTGGTCCCCTAAGTGAAGTTTAAATTGTGTGTGCTCAAAAATGTTGTTTTGCTTTCAAGAATTTCATGATGCCTTAAAAATAATTTTCAAGTATGAACCACAGTATTAATATAATTTACCATCGAGGTGGCAGCTATTTTGACTGAAGAATACATGTTTTCATTTTGTTTAGATACAGGTATATTATTCTTGTAAATAACAAATACTATAGTTGTATATTTGTGATACAACAAATGTAGAAAATTAGACACTTGCATACAGGCAATGCATAATGACGCCCACATGGAGCTCTGTGGGATGCTCTGGCAGGCCAGAGTCACTGTCTCCATCTGGACACCGACTCTGCCCAGGCTTCACACAGGCAGTTTCTAAAGAGGAAACTGGGGAAAACAAAATGTATTGTTTTTCTTAATTCAAGGCATACGTGGCCAGAACATCACCTGCAAAGCTGAGGACAGTGCTGTCCACGGCCGCTGTTTAGGCTTTGAGCGGGCTTCCCTGGCAAGCTTATTGAACTCAGAAAGAACCAAATGGATCTGGAGAGGGAAAGGTCTTTCCAAAGTCGGGTCATTGGAAGTGGGAGGTGAAGGAGACATGTAACCTTCCTTTCCTACAGCTCAGGATTCCGGATAGTGTCTAGTCGATAAGTGATACAAAGAGATCTTAGTGAGGACTGCTGTTTTACGTTCATTTACTTCATGATTGGAACCAGGGAATGAGTGTGTGTGTGTGAGTGTATGTGTGTGTGTGTGAGTGTGTGTGTGTGTGTGTGTGTGTGCAGTGTACGTAGCTCGTGTGATGAGTGTGTGGTTTATGTATGGTACGTGTGTGTGTGTGTGTATGTGTGTGTGTATGAACCATGTGTGTGGAACTGTGTGACACAGCCGCTGTTTACTAGCTGTTTGGCTTCAGGCTGATGTCTTGTTCTCTCTGAGCCTCACTTCTCATGTAAATGGTAGGAATGATCTTTGAAGAATGTGGATGTGATCGTGAGGATGGAATAAATTAATGTGGGGCAAGCACTTATAGTAGCGCTGGGCACCATGAGGATTAGCTGTCTCTGAGACTTGTGGACCGGCCTTCTTGTGTCCCTTGCTTCCCCTGGCAGGTCTGTTTCCCTCTTAAACATGTTAAAAATCCCTCCTGGTCCAGCTTCACTGTCATCACTGAAGCCCTTGTTGTTGTAGATCTAGGGAAGCATTGTCAGTTAATGGTTTAGTGCTTAGGTTAGAAATCAGAGACAGCTAGGGCCAAGTCCAGACTCTGCCCTGTACCAATTCCTTTTAACATAGAGCTTCACATTCATGAAACGGAGGTGGTACTGGACCCTCCCTTTTCAGGGTGGTGTTGGTGTTGAATGAACTAACGTGTGAGAAGCATGTAACGGAGCCGTTCTCTTCAGTTGGGATTTTCTTGCATTTTATTGCCTTCTGGACACCTACACCCAATTATCTGCTTTGTGTGATCCTGACCTTGGTGCCTGTCTGGATGACATCAAGTATTTTTCTTTTCTCTCCATTGCCTAGCACAGTGCTATGTTCATAATATTTCCTCAAAAACCATGAAAGAAAAAACAAATAATGAGAAGGACAGAGGAATCAGAAAGTGAACCAAGAACTTCTCAGGTCAGCCTAAAAGCCATTACTATAAGAATATACAACAATATTGATAACCATTCAAAGAGCTGCCTTTAAAAGTTTCATAGCTCAAAGATACCCTGAAATCTTCAGAAGGCAAAAGGACTTTTAAGAACTTGCTTTAATTTGTTTTCATCCCCCATTTCTTTTGTTGTCATGTGGTGAGGAAGGCTGATTCTCAGGGTCATTGCAAATTGATTTTGTGCTATGCACTTAAAAGAACTGAAGTAGGTTCTTAGAGTTTTGTTCACTATTATTGCTCCTAAGAATTCTCATTCTGATCATTGATTTAATTTTTTCTTTTGGTAATAGCTTTTTGAGCTACAATAAAAAATCATTTTGGCAAAAATATTAACCCTGTGGATAATTGACATAGGATTTTTTTTTGGCGTTGTAAAATATATGTGTAGAAATACCATTACTCATATGATTCTCAAAAATTAAGTGCAACAAACATGATATGTTTCCGGTAGTTATGTTTTAAAATGCCATTAAAGGTCTTTGGATAATTTGTTTCGGAAATTTTTATGATCTATAATGGTACTCAAATGTGGAAAGTAGGAGGAAATGTGTATAAAGTATCATATTTTATCATTTTGTTATTTATACCTTAAACAGGGTGTTTTTAAAGCTGATTTTTAAAAAAATTTTCTCATTGCACTTGAGAAGGAATTTCAGGTTGCCTGTTCTAACAGTTTAGAGCAGAAACCAACAATCACCTTTGTAAATATCAGAACAAATCCCTAAATTCCAGGGGGATCCAATCTTCAGCAGCCTGGGTTGGTCACTGGGAGACTGATTTTGTGAATTGGTATTCAAAGTGCTTCTTTCTTTGATAACACGTAGCCTCTTCCTCTACCTGAATTGGGTTCTATAATCCACCATTTTCTTAGATTCTTCAGGTGCTTTTTTTTCAGACGATATTCTGCTGAGATGCTGCATCCAACCATTCTACAAAACAGGAATAAATAGAATGCTTACCCTTTGCTCTGGTTTTAGTCAGTACCTTGGAGAGTAGAGGTTAAACCATAAAAAAAGGAAGTGATGAAAAACAAAAGAGGAGGTTTCACAAGGTGATAAAAAATATCATTCCAATTACAAGTGCTCTACTCATGAAACGGCTTTCCTCACTGTGTGAAAATTAAAGAATCCCTGGACCCAAGTCCCTTTAATACCCCAAAACAAGACTCCTGCCACGGCAGGAAGTCAATTATCTCCATGGCAACCAAAACAAATAGTGAATATTGCCTTAGCAGACAAGATGGATAAAAGGTGCATCTAAAATTAATTTATGTCTTGGGATCAGACACTTGAAATGAGAGAACTGGTCCATAAAGTACCCAAGAGAAGCTATTAAAAGAGAAACAAAATAAGTCCCTTGTTGTGTTCCCAAGGGAGCTGTGGTTGAAGCTTATAAATCCTGTTTGCCTCTGCCTTTAAGGGAGAAAGTTGTCAATATGTCCCCATTTACATGGCTGCTTTGACGATGGCCCCCTGTAAATCTAAAGTCTGCCAAGGACTGTTTATTAAGAAATGCCTTCAAGAGTGATATCTTAATCCAACTTTTTGTATAGTTGGGGGCTATTATTATTATTATTATTTACATCAATTTTGAGATGCAGACGTGCCCCAAAAGATTAAAGTGCAGAAGATTTTGAGTCTATAAAACTCTGCATTTAAAAAAAAAAAAAGGAAGAAAAAAAGATATATTCACAATCACCCAGAATCCTCAGAAGCAACCATGGAGCTATAAATTTTTCATTAAGTTTAGAAATTAAAAACACTAATTAAACCACTGTTTGGAAAATAACTGCAAATATTAAAAGAACTTTTCAGAAGGAAAAAGTGTCTGTGCTTTTCTGTGCCTGGAGATGTGACTTTTGAAGTCGGGGTTTCTGGCGGTGAGACTGCTATGTGGAGGAGGCCATTTCTTTTTTTTTTTTTGAGTTGGAGTCTCACTCTGTCGCCCAGACTGGAGTGCAGTGGCCGCTCCCGGCCACCGCAGCCTCGACCTGCTGGGCTCCGGCGATCCTTCCGCCTCAGCCTTCCAAGTAGCTGGAACTACAG
>CAUYQG010218445.1:0-27008 GCA_963574415.1 Tarsius wallacei
CTCTTGCTTGCAATGAGCATGCTATTCATCATCTACAATGACACCTTCGAGAATGAAATAGGGCACTAACCACCGGGGATTCTAGGACACTAGGTAGAACCCAAGCAGACCAGGTTGTGTCTGTCGCCATCTTTTTGCATCAACATTTGGGAGGGTCGGCTCTGCACAGGGCTGTTGCTTCTGGTCCAGGGACATTTAGGGCAACCCATGACTCCTCAGGCTGGTAGCCCCCAACATGAGGGGCCCAGAGGCAGCCTTATCTCCCACTTGCAAAGTCAGAGAGGAGATCTTGGAGGAGGGGTTCATAGCTGAAATTCAGCTGTGAAGAAGCAGCAAGCAAAAGGTATGCGGGGCCCAACAGTCACCCCCCTTCTCCCCAGTTGGGCAGTGCCGACACTCTCCAGCCCCCCCCTTGAGACTCTGTCCATCTGAATACCTAGTTCACAGAGCACCTTTTTATTGTGCACCTACTGGGTGCAGGCTCTGGGTGTGGTACCAGAGTCAGAGTGGACAATGAAACGTGTGGTCCCTCCCCTCGGCGCCCACAGAGCATGGGAGATGTCGAGGACATGAGGACCCAAGCAGGAGAACAAGAGACCCTGATAAGTGCTTTGAAGGAAATTGATAAGGGTAAGAGAGAGCACATGGGATGGAGGCACCTTCCAGACACAGGGTCAGGGAAGGCCTTGGAGGAGGTGACACTGAGCAGAGATTTGAATTAGTAGGAGCAGCCGGACATGTGGGGGTCAAGGGGAAAACACTGAGAGGAGGCCAGCGTGGAAGGAGGAGGCTAAGGATGAGGTGAGAGGGAGGGGTGGAGACCACGAATCAATTTAAGGGAACTGAGGGAAGCAATTCCATTGGGTTTGATAAAAGACGACTCTGGTTCTACCTCTGGAGTTCCTTTGTTCTGAGGCTCTAGGAGTCTCTAATCTTTGTGTCTGTGTTCCCTCGGTGCCTACCACACAGAGATGAGTGCTGAGCGTGGGGTCCCTGGACCTCCAAAGCCTCAGCAGAGGCCAGGCAAGCTTAAATTGGGTGTGTCACAGACCGAGTAAGCAACCCTGCCCCCTTCTGAGCCCCCAGGGAGCTGCAGCATCCACATCCTGGGCCCTGCATTCAGAGCCAACACTCAGGATGGGCCTGGAACTTGCTTCCAATGACTGTCTGGGTGGAGGAGGAGGCAGTGTCGGCCACACATCCCCAGCAGCCATTGCCCGCTATCTTGTTGACCAAACAACCAGTTGATTGAATGTCATGCTTTTCAAACAGTTGCCATGGACACGGACTTAGGCTGGAAACAATTTGGACTGTGAATCCATCAGGACTGTGGAACTGTCTTAGATGAAAGGGATCCTGGATTCTCAGCCCATAGGCAGGACCACAGGACGTGGGCTCAGGAGGAGACTTGGCTTCATCCCCGGCTCCACCCACTGGTTGTGGGGCCCAGAGCAGGTGACTTTAGCTTTGGAGCTGCTGCTCCTCCTCTCACGTGGTATATCTGTGACCTTTTCTGCATACCAACTCATCCCAAAACCTGGCAGCGTGTCCACCAGTAAACGTGTGTTAGGTCGTGGAGTGTTGAGGGTCAGGAGCCCAAGAACGCCTCCCTGGTGGTTCTGGCCCCGTCTCCTTGAGGTTGCAGTCACGCTGGCTGCTGGGCTCAGCCATCTGGAGGCGGGGTCTGGCTGGAGGCTCTGCCTCCACGGTGGCTTGCTCCCATGCTGACAAGGTACTGCTGACTTTTGGCAGGAGGCTCAGTTTCTCCCTCTCCTTGAACTGCTTGAGTGTCTTCCCAATATGGTGGCAACTTCTCCAGGAGAGCAAAGCAGAGGCTGTGATGTCTTTCCTGACCTGGCCTCCAAAGTCGTGCTGGGTCATTTCCTGTTGGTTACACCCGTCAGCCCTACTCTTGCTGGGGGGCGGGTGAACCCAGGAGGTGGGGGGTGTCTGGGTGCATCTTGGAGGCTGGCACTACGAAGGTCTCACCATTCCCACCAGGAAGAGTCGTCGTGAGAATTACAGGAGCTCCCATGGTGAAGTGCCGGCTACGTAGTGAGCGCTCATGAGGGCCACGGCTCTCCCCCTCCTTTCAGCCTGAGGGGAAGAAGAACCGCCCTGCAGCCCCCTCCATTTCTGCATCTTCTTGGCATCCCTGCTGTGCTTTCATTCCACACACTCTTCATGAGCACCTACTGCATCCAGGCCCTGTGCTGGGCACTCGTGACACAGCAGTGACAAGGACACACCCTGTCCTTGCCATCCCAGACTCTATAGGGCACACAGCTGGGTGAGGCAGCAGAGAGGGGCTGTTAGGCGGGGAAGGCTCTGTGTGAATGTCCCGGGAGCTGAGACCTGAAGGAGGTGAAGGTGCGTTGTGTAGACACAGCGGGTGGAGCACTTAAGGATGTGGTGTGGTGTGGTGAAAAGCGGCAGGACTCGGACCAGTGCAGGGAGCGTTCTTCTGCAGTGTCTGCTGCTGATGGCGTGGGGGGCCGAGGAAGAGATGCTCTCTTTCCCGAGTGAGTGGCAGGAGGAGGGTGTTGTCAAGAGTCCAGCTGGGCCACCGGTGGCAGGGGAAAACCAGGCAGGGCAGGAGGTGGGGCCTTGGACCTTGGGCCTGTCACGAGCCTGGGGCAAGATGTCAGGAGGCAGTTAGCTCTCAGGGGCTGAGAGAAATGGGGTGGAAGATGTAAATCTGGAAGTTGTCAGAGAGGTGGTGTTTGGAGCCAGCACCGGATGAGCTCAGCAGGGCGAGTGTGCAGAGAAGGAACGCCCAGCACTCCACCGTCTAAGGTCAGGGGAGGAGACACACGAGGCATAAGCAGGCGTGGAGGTGTGGGAGGAGAACAGGAGGGCGCCCCGAGCAGAGTCCCGGCCCAATGTGGTCTGCCTCTCCCGGCCACCACTCCACCCGGGCAGCACCGAGGAGCCCATCTTTCCCGGCCACACTCCAGCCCTTCAGAGGTCTCAGGCAGGGGCTGTGTCTTCCGAAGACGGCCATTCCGCCCACTGCATTTCCAGCCCTTCACCGCTCGCCTCGCCTCCCGTGTCCCTCCCTTACTGAGACTGCAGCATTGAGCAGGACTACCCTCTCCTTCACGTAGACGCTCTGCCTCTGTTAGTGCAGCCTTAGCCATAACTAGCCTTTCCAGTAGCAGCAAGTATAGAAGATGTGAGTGGGGAGTGGTAGGGGGCAGGGCTGGTTGTAGAAAAGGGCTGTGAAGAAAGGAAGTAATGTCTGAAAAAGGGTTTGGGAGTAGATGATGAGGGTCTTGACGGCCACACCAAGGAGTTTGGACTGAGGAGGCAGAGGGGTCCTCAGAAGGCTCTGGATTAGGGGAGTGATGCAGTCAGGTGAGTTTTGCTTCAGGAAGAGTTGTGCTGGGTTCTGTCCCTGGCCTTGTCCCTAATTAGGTCTTTCATACTCACTGGCCACCTCTGGCAGCAAGATGAGGTGAGGCAGGGTGGAGAGGCCTCACCCCATGGCAGCTGGGGGTGGCTGCAGACACAGAGCACCACGGAGCAGGGAGGGTTCCCAGGAGGCAGTAGCTTCACTGGTCCCTCCACATTTCCATGAGGGCAATGAGGCTTGTATTAATGAGCGGTAATTATGGCACCCGGATGGGCCTAAGTATAGCTCGTTGACAAAAGCAGCTCTAGGCAGCCAGCTGCTTCCCCCTGCAAGGCCATGGCCTGCCTATTTTAGGACCTCCCCAAGGTGGGGTTCCTGCCACCTTGGTGTTGGGTGGCAGAGAGGTGGGCGCTCAGTGGTCCAGGAACTCTGACCCAGGGAGCTGAGACCATCCTCACTCAAACCCCCTGTTCTCTGGAGGAGAAGACTGAGACCCAGAGAGGGGAAGGGACCAGTCTGAGGTCACAGCAAGTAAATGGCAGAGTTGGAATTTGCCTCCAGGTCCTTTGCATGCACTCTCCACTATGATGTGCGGCGCCCCTCCCCTAGAAGCTTGGTCTGCCTGAGTAGCTCGATACAGTGGAGGGAGTGGAGTGGGACTGATACTTACTGAGCACCCAGGTGCCAGAGGCTCTCTAGACGACATCACAATTCATCCTCATGACAGTCTTGAGAAAGAAAGGTCGGCATTCCTCATGTCACGGAAGAGGAAACTGAGGCCCAAGAGGAGTAATTCAATCACCAGTCATCCTGCGGTGAGGAGGAAAAGAAATAGAATCTGGTTCCCTCCTGTCTTCGGCCAGGCTCCCCAGGAACCGGACTCGTGTCTGAGGTTTGCTACAGGACTTTCTCGGGAAGTCTTTAGGGAACAGCTGTGAGAGCTGAGGGTGCAGGCTTGGGTGGACAGGGAGGTGGGCCTCCATGCGGTGCAAGAGACCTCACCTGGTCCCTTGGGGCGCTCTGGAGCTGGGGTGGCTCTTTAGGGTTGTTTTGAATTGGGGCGAGGGGGCCGGCCTTGGTGCCCAAACATCGGCCAGTTAATGGATGCAGGGTACCCCTTGGGTGGGCGTCTCCCTTTGGCTAAGAGCAGGTCCTGAAGGGAACTTGGCTGTACCCAGTCAGCAGCCAGGGTTCTTGGTGCAGGAGGCATGAATGCCTCCATGCAGGGGAGACCTGGGAGCCACCACAGTCTCCACTGCCCATCTGTCTCGACAGCCTTTCTTGTTCCTCTGCCTCCCTCTGAAGAGCCAGCCTCTGCCTTCAGGAAGCTTAGGGGAATACAGGGAGTTGTTTTCTCTGTGGCGCTAACAGGCGTGAAGGGGGTTGCTGGGAGAGGGGAGGCCATCTGTGTTAATGAGGAAGGGGGGGCGGCCAGTCCTGGAAAGGGGGAAACACCCTCAAAAGCCTACAGGACAGAATGGGAGGGAATATTTACAAGCTATGTATCTGATAAGGGCTTAATATCTAGAATGTATAAAGAGTTCCTGGAATTCAACAACAAAATGACAAGCAATCCAATTCTGAAGTGTGCAAAGGACTTAAATAGACATTTTCCCCAAAACTATCTACAAATCGCCAACGAGCACATGAAAAGATGCTCAACATCATTAGTCATCAGGAAAATGCAAATCACAACCCCAGTGAGATACCAGTTCACACCTACCAGAATGACTATAATTTAAAGACAAAAGGCAAAAAACAAGCTCTGGCAAGTATGTGGAGAGATTGGAGTCCTGGTGCGTTACTGGTGGGAATGGAGAACGGTGCAGCTGCTGTGGAAAACAGATTGGTGGTTCCTCAGAAAATTAAACATAGAATTACCATATGATCCAGCAGTTCCACTTCTGGGTATAGACCCAAAAGAATTGAAAACAGGGACTCAGACAGATCCTTGCTGAAATGTTCATAGTAACACTAATCACAATAGCCAAAATGTGGAACCAACCCAGAGGTTCATCAACAGACAAATGGATACACAAAATGTGATATGGATGTACAATGAAATACTATGCAGCCAGAAAATAGAGTGAAGCTGTGATCCATGCTACAAGGTAGGTGGACTTTGGGAACATTATGCCGAGTGAACGAGGTCAGACACACACTGACAAATGCATGATTCCACTTACCTGGAATATCCAGAATAGGCCAACATTTGCAGAGACAGCAAGCAAATTAGAAATGACCAGGGGAAAAAAAAAAGAAATGACCAGGGGTTGCTTGACTCCTTCTGCTCTTCCTCCTGAGCCAGGCAAACAGGATGTGGTGACAATGGTACTGGGTGGTGGGGGTAGAAGACCCCAGAAACAAAAGAACGACTTCACCCAAGAGGCCTTCACAAGAAGCAGAGTCAGCTGGAAAAGGAGGCCAGTTGGAAGAAGCTTTGAACATCTGGAGTTCAAAGTATCCCTGGGATGCATTCCACAGAGTTAGCTGGCTTGGGAAATATG
Source organism: Tarsius wallacei (assembly GCA_963574415.1). Classification (NCBI taxonomy): domain Eukaryota; kingdom Metazoa; phylum Chordata; class Mammalia; order Primates; family Tarsiidae; genus Tarsius; species Tarsius wallacei. Next base: position 5,863 of record CAUYQG010218445.1, read on the forward strand.
GATCTGAAACCTAGAAGGGAGGTCCAAGCTCAAGATATCGAGGTCGGAATCATTTATTTAAGCATTCGGATAGTATTTCTTGAACCCCTGCTCTGCCCTAGCCGGACACACTTTACGAAGACAAGGACACAACAATGGACAAAACAAGATCCCTGAGTAGTTGTTTCATAGGGGTGGAGTTTCAGTTCTACAAGACGAAAACAGTTCTGGAGATGGCTGGTGGTGATAGTTGCACAGCACTATGAATATTTGAGGGGGACCCAAAAAAACAGAATGTTTTTTATAAACAATTGTATGTTTATTCTTACCTGTTTAAATTTCAGTCACCTTCAAAGTACTCTCCATTTGGTGCAATAGACCTATCAAGACACTATTTCCACGGCTCAAAACAGTTTTTGAACTTGTTCATTTTGATGCCTTTTAGTGTGTCTGCCTTTTTTTGTTTCACCTCTTCCACATCGGCAAAAAGTTTCCCTTTGAGGACATTTCATCTGAGGAAGTAAAAAAAAAAGTTGCTTGGGCAAGATCGGGTGAATAGGGAGGATGGGGTACGGGGGGTCATGCTATTTTGGGTCAAAAACTACTAAACACTCAGCACAGTGTGGGCAGGTGCACTCATAAATCACCCATCATGAAATGGGCAAACCTGTTGAAAGAATCTCAAAGAAAAAAACTCACTGAAGCTAAATGCAGCCTCTCACAACAACGCTAGCTGGTACACTGATGTGTGTAACACTGAGGATGTGTTATATAACTTACCTAGCAGAGGAAGCCTGTACTACACGGTGCCCGCCCCCTAAAAGATAATCCTGTTTTTTGAGGGGGGTCCCCCTCATATGAAAATCTCACTTCCTTCACATTCTCACCGACCCTTGACATAGTCCATCTTTCTAATTTTAGGAATTCTAAAAGGAATGATATCTCTCTGAGTTGTTAATTTTCAATTATTTAATGACCAGTGATGCTGAGCATCTTGGCATGTGTTTATTGGCCATCTGTGTATCTTCTTAGTGAAGTATCTATTAAAATCTTTTGCCCATTTAAAAATTGGGTTGTTTAAGCTGTGCGAGGTGGCTCACTCCCGTAATACCAGCACTTTGGGAGGCAGAGGCAAGAGGATTGCCTGAGCCCCCGATTTCAAGACCACCCTGGGCAGCTTGTTGAGACCTCATCTCTACAATAAATTGAAAAATTAGCCAAGTGTGGTAGTGTGCACCTGTGACATCCCAGCTACTTGAGAGGCTGAGGCAGAAGGATCACCTGAGCACAGCAGGTCAGGGCTGTGGTGAGCCATGATTGTGCCACTGCATTCTAGCCTGAATGACAGAGTGAGACCTGAACTCAAAAAAAATAATTAATTAAAAAAATGAAACTTATGTTTCATTTATAGGTAAATCCACAGAGAAAGTAGACTGGTGGTTATCAGAGGCTGGGAAGAAGGGAGAATAGGGAGTGACTGCTTACTGGGTGCGGGGGTTTTATTTTAGGTTATAAAAATGTTTTGGAACTAGGTGAAGGTAGTAATTACACATCATTGTGAATTTGCTAAATGTCAATGAATTGTACACTTTTAAATGGCTTATTTTGTGATGTGAATTTCTCCTCAACTAAAAAAAAGAAAGAAAGAAAGAAAAAGCCTGTAGAGAAATAAAGATCTGTGATTATGCAGCCAAATAGGTACTCAGGGGAAAATGTGTAGCCTTTCTGTGACACATTTATTAGGATACAAGAAAATAAATCAACTAGACTTCCAACACAAAAGTGTAGGAAAGAGAGTGTGCTGGCCCCAGCCTTAGCAGGGGTGATGGAGGGGCGCCTTCCAGGAGGCAGCTTGAACCTCTAGAACTGTACTGTCCAACATAGTAGCCACTTGCCACATGTGCTATTTACATTTAAGTTAATTGCACTTAAATAAAGTAGAAAATTCCGCTTCCCGGTTGTACTAGCTGCATGTCAAGTGCTCTGCAGCCACATGTGCCTAGTGGTTACCCTAGGGGACAGCTCAGATCTAGGGGACAATGGGCAGTAAGCTAGCAGATAAGCAAACACATGAGAGTTTCCAGAGCAACAAGAACGGTGGAGAAAATCCCACAGGGTAATGCGCTTGGCTGGCAGGTGGGGAGAGAGAGATGGGACAAGGCTGGAGAAGCTGGCAGGAGCTAGCTGGTGCTAGGTCTTCTGGAATCCATTCTGCTGAGGCATCTTCTTGTGCTGTCCCATCCTTCTGCCCTCGGCCCCTCTGCTGGTGGCTGCAGGCCCCACACTCTCCTTTGCTTTGCAGACCCTCTAGTTCAGGAAGGCCAGTGAGCTGAGGCCTATGTTAAAAGTCAAGAGACCTGAGAGCCGGGCCCAGTGGCTGGCATGTGTAATCCCAGCTACTCAGGAGGCTGATGCAGGAGGATTGCTTGAAGCCAGGGGTTTGAGATGAGTTTGGGCAACAAGTGAGACTCTGTCTCCATGAAAAATAAAAACATTAGCTGGGCATGGTGGTGCAAGCTTGTAGTCCCAGATACTCAGGAGGCTGAGGCAGGAGGATCACTATAAGCCCAGGAGTTCGATGCTGCAATGAGCCAATTGTGCCACTACACTCTGGCACTCTAGCCTGGGCTGTAGAGCAAGACAGAGCAAGACTCTGTCTCTTAAAAAGAGAGTCAAGAGACCTGAGTTCCAGGCCTGTCTCTGGGTGGCTTTACTATGTACCCTTGTGCTGTGTGGCTGGAACCTCTCTCTGTTCTAGAGGTCAGAATCTTTAATGGGTTGCAGGACTGCAGTCCATGGGAGGCTTAGAGGACACTCTGTCTCCTGGCTTCCTCCAGGTTCCAAGGGCTGCCTGCATTCCTTGGCCCATGACCCCACATCACCCTGACCCCTGCTTCCGTAGTCACATCTCCTCTGACTCTGACCATCAGGCCTCTTTCTTACAAGGAGCCCTGTGGTTAGGTTGTGCCCATCCAGATAATCCATGATACAGATTTCCCCATCTTAAGACCTTTACCGCATCTGCAGAGTAACCACAACTGCAGGGTTCTTTTGACAAAGTCATCACATGTTTGGGCACCATTATTCTGCCTTCCATGCTTGATATCAGACAGAACCTCTGTGCTCTGACTGGACCTGGCCCCTCCAAGAATCCTCCCCCACTACCCCGACCCCAGCCACACAGACCCCTTGCCAATCCCCAGCATGCCAGGCACAGCCAGACCAAGCCTGCCACTCTCTCAAGCAGGGCTGGTGGGTCCAGGGCTTAAAAACCTTGTGCCTTTCCCTCTGCCCCGTGTAGACAGGGAGGCTGAGGCAGAGAAAAGGGAGGGACTTGCCTAAGTTTGGGACTAGTGTTTCTAGGACAGTTCTGGCTAGAACACCATGGGAATCAGCTAGTCCAACACCCCATTTTTCAGATGGAGAAACAGAGACAACTCCACCCAAATGCTACCCCCTCATGAGGCCTTGCTCTGTCCACCCTGTCCTGGGATGTGCCCCAGTTACTAACTCTCTGAGAATGCTGTTCCAGGCCATGGTTGCTTCATCTTGCTTGGAAAATGACAGGCCCATGGGCTCGTTGGCCTCTTTGGGGTTAGTAGCCTCCTGCGCCTGGCCCAGAGGTCACCCTCGGTAGACACTCAGTGAGGGACAGAGCGGGTTTTACAGAGGGTCTTCGTTTGACATAAGGTTCCTCTGCTAAAATACAGGGTTGGACGGTATTGTCCTCAGACCTGGGCCTGCCCTCAGGCCTGTCCTGCTCCTACTCTGTAGAAAGCCTCTCTGGCCCTCTAAAAGACCATGTTTTCTCCAGAAGGCAAGGAATGTTCAGGAACCCAGAGGATATGCCCACAAGGAACTTGCATGTCCCTGCAGACCACTCTGGATACTGGGGACCCTGGGAGTCTCTGCCCAAATGAGCCCAAGCCTGCTTCCAGGGCCAGCATGAGGTCCTCCCGTGGGAGATGGATGCTGCCAGTGGGACATCCACAGCCCCCAGGTGGCTGCCTGAGGGGCATGTGGACAGAGTCTGGGTGTGTAGGCTGGGTGTGTGTGTGGCTCCTCATGGCAAAAACCAGAGTCACAGATGGGAAGAGAGTGGAGGGCAGGCAGCTACCTACCATCCCCCGTTTCAGCATGGAGTTCAGAGGAGGCTAAGAACTCTGAGTTCTAACCTTGCTCTCAGGTTATTATTAAGGTGGCCATTAGGCTAGAACAGGACATATATTGTTCACCTGAGAGTGGACTAGCCTGAGCTGTGACTTTTATTTACGCACAGAGTATGTGGGCCTCCATGTGTCCTCCTGTCCTCAGCCCCACAGCATCAGGGCAAACTCGCTGCTTCTGAGATACCCCAGCCCCGAGATCCGACCTTCCCGGCACCCTGGCCCCTCCAATCCAGCTGACTGCTCTCTGTCTTCTCTCCCCAGGATAGCTGCCGCCCGGGAGAGGTGACCCGGGCGCCCCACTAGGGCGCCGGCCCCTGCCCTCGGGCCAGGATCATGAAAGGCCTCGGCGACAGCCGCCCCCGCCACCTCTCCGACAGCCTAGACCCACCCCATGAGCCCTTGTTCGCAGGGCCCGACCGCAACCCCTACCTGCTGTCGCCTACGGAGGCCTTTGCCCGTGAGGCCCGCTTCCCCGGGCAGAACACACTGCCAGGGGACGGCCTCTTCCCACTCAACAACCAGCTGCCACCACCCAGCAGCACCTTCCCCCGCATCCACTACAACTCCCACTTTGAGGTGCCAGAGGAGAGCCCCTTCCCCAGCCATGCCCAGGCCACCAAGATCAACCGGCTGCCCGCCAACCTCCTGGACCAGTTTGAGAAGCAGCTGCCCATCCACCGGGACGGCTTCAGCACGCTCCAGTTCCCCCGCGGCGAGGCCAAGGCCCGTGGCGAGAGCCCGGGCCGCATCCGCCACCTGGTCCACTCGGTCCAGCGCCTCTTCTTCACCAAGGCCCCCTCCCTGGAGGGCACAGCGGGCAAGGTCGGCGGCAATGGCAGCAAGAAAGGTGGCATGGAGGACGGCAAGGGCCGGAGGGGCAAAAGCAAGGAGCGGGCCAAGGCTGGGGAGCCCAAGCGGCGCAGCCGCTCCAACATCTCGGGCTGGTGGAGCTCTGATGACAACTTGGACGGCGAGACCGGCGCCTTCCGCAGCAGCGGCCCAGCCTCTGGGCTGATGACGCTGGGCCGCCAGGCAGAACGCAGCCAGCCACGCTACTTCATGCACGCCTACAACACCATCAGCGGGCACATGCTCAAAGCCACCAAGAACAACACCACCGAGCTGACTGCCCCACCGCCCCCGCCGGTGCCCCCGGCCGCCTGCCCTAGCCTTGGCGTGGGCACTGACACCAACTATGTTAAAAGGGGCTCCTGGTCCACTCTGACTCTCAGCCATGCCCACGAAGTCTGCCAGAAGACCTCAGCCACCTTGGATAAGAGCCTGCTAAAATCCAAATCCTGCCACCAAGGTCTAGCCTACCATTACCTGCAGGTAGGTCTGCCAGGGTGAGGGCTGTGGTGGCAGCTCCGGCGTCGGGGTCTCACGGTACCACAGATTGCCTTGGGAAGTCCCTCCATTCTGGGCCTCTCTTGCTCAACTGTGAAGTGGGTGGCTGGTGGTACTTGCTAATAAGAGGTCGCATCCATCGCTTCTCGGCCTCTTGGCTGAGATCAAGCATAGGGGTTGCATCCACTGGCCATGCTCTCATATGATATTGGCTATCCCTTCTGAGCCCAGCCCTGAGCAGGGACTAAAATATGTTCCTGCCTTTTAGAAGACAAATCTGGACGCTCTGCCCTCCTGCCCCTCACAGAACCACTTCCATGGCATTCTCATGCCAGCTCCTGCCTGCCACCCATCAGACTGGTGGCTTTCTTAAGGTCAGGGACCACATCTGGTGCAGCCATGTGTCCCTGTGGCCCAGGACAGGGTCTGGCATGAAGGAAGTGCTCAGAAAATGTGAGAGGGAGGGATGGGTGGACAGATGGACAATTAGGTGAACAGAGCAAGAAGTAAATAAGACACAGGCCCCACGATCAGGAGCTGGGAAAGACACAGACAGAATGTCCGAGTGGGCAGAGCCTGACGGGACCAGTGCCCAGGCTGCAGAAGCCCAGAAGTTCCCAGCCCCACTTGAGGGGGATCCCTTTCTTCTCTCAGATGCTAATGCTGGTCAAGGCACTTGCTGTGCACCAAGGCCACTTGACTTGAAAGTGACAGAACATTCCCAAGGGACTCTCTCAGCCGAGGGTCTGTCAACTGGATGGCTCCCAAGGCAGAGCCAGGCTGCAGGTGGAGATCACAGGAAGCAGATTCCAAGTGGAAGGGATTGCTTCTATAGGTAGTGAGCCTATCATCCCCGAGAGGATGCAAGCGCAGACCTGCCCAGCCCTTGGGAACCCTCATTAGATGCATTTTGAGCCAGATGAACTTCAAGGTCTGACAAAATCCTGAGTCCTTATCGATCTGTACAAAATTCCAGAGACAGTGAAACTATGGGGGGAAAGACTATTTCTTTTTCAACAGGAGGAAGTTGAAATCCAGGCAGTATTTCACATGCTGAGGACTTTGTGGTTCTCAGTCGGCTTCCTTAGAAACATCAGAGAGGGTAACATGTGACTTGGCTCCGTGTGGTCTGATCATGTAAAATGCCTCAGAAACCCATGAGAGGGTGGCCCTGCTGGCCCTGGCAGAAGGTGAGTGGGTGGCTTAGCAACAGGTTCTGAGCAGAGATGTTCAAGGCCATGTTCCCAAGGGACAATGGGGAGAGTAGGGATGGTCTAGCCCATGGTCTGGGCAGTACAAGGCACAGGCCCTAATGACTGTGTCACCAGTCATCTGTGGGTTGTGGGAAGGCTGGGAGTCTCGGGCCGGACTCTCCCCTGGAGGGTGGGCCACTGGCGTTGAAGGCACAAAGAAGAGCGTGGGACCTGCGTGGTGTGGCAACCAGAAGTGTGCACTGTGTGTGCGATGGAGACCGAATGTGTTGTACACAGAGAGGTGTGGGCCTGGGCGTCCATGGTGAGGCGCACAGCAGAGTGAGTGCACATTCTGTGTATGTTGAGGGCACCCGCAGGTGTGCGCATGTTGAGACGAACGTCCACGGTGCAGTGGTTGCTGATGTGGGTGTCAGGAGGGTATGCAGTGGTGCAGCGAGTGTGTGGTGCTTGTCCTTGGTGAGGTGTGTGGTACACTGGGAGTATGCATTTGCTGAGCGGCGTGGGGGAGGGTATGCTTTCTCTGTGTGTGCTGAGATATGTGTCCCGATTGGTTACCACCGCCATAACCATTGGGGCCAGGGAACCAGGGCTGGCCTCACAGCGTGGCCTCACCTGCCTTGTCACAGCCCAGTTCCACGGATGGAGTCCTGGGGTTCAGATGGGAAAGGTGAACGCTTTTTCCAGCTCACCACATGGCCACCCCACCATGGCAAGTCCCTCTGCTCTCTATGCCTGCTTCCCTGGTTTCTTTTGTGGAACGGCTCGGTGGCTCAGCCTGTAATCCCGCGACTTGGGAGGCTGAGGTGAGTGGACTGCCTGAGCCCGCGGGTTCGAGACCCGCCTGGGCAACTTGGCGAGACCTCATCTCTACAATAAAATAAAAAAAATTAGCCGGGCGTGGTAGCGCACACCTGTAGTTCCAGCTACTCGGAAGGCTGAGGCGGAAGGATCGCCGGAGCCCAGCAAGTCGAGGCTGCGGTGGCCAGGAGCGGCCACGGCATTCCAGTCTGGGCGACAGTGAGACTCCAACTCAAAAAAAAAAAAGGAATGTCGACGGGCTCTGGGACCACAGCTCCATGCTGATACGCCAGGGTCCCCTGGCCCCCGATGCTGGGGTCAGGCTCTGGTTCCAGGCCTGGAGGCTTCTCTCTGCAAGTGATTTGCCTGCCTAGGGCCTTCTCATCTGTGCGGCGGGGGCGTGTGCATCCCCGAGACACGAGGGAAGTGACGGCACGTCGTGGGCTCGGTAACGCCGACTGCCGCGGGGGCCCTTCCGACCACAGGGCCCGGGGCGGTGCTGTCCGGGCAAACCCAGCCCAGAGCCCGTGGAGACATCAGAGGCTGGAGGGGTGCAGGGCCTCGCTGAAGGTCACGCAGGAGCCGCGGCAGCGCCGGCCCTGAACCCGGGGACCCTCCCAGCCCGGGGCTCTGCTCCGCGTGGCGGGTTCAGCGGCGGGAGACCCAGCACAGGAGGCCAGACTCTTCGAGCTTCGGTCCCTGGGCTGGGCTGCTCGCCCTCGGCTCATTTCCGGGTGCCCCGCCGGGTCCTGTCCCCATCCCCAGGTGCCGGGCGGCGGCGGCGAGTGGAGCACCGCGCTGCTGTCCCCGCGCGAGCCCGACGCCGCGGCCGAGGGCCCCATCCCGTGCCGGCGCATGCGCAGCGGCAGCTACATCAAGGCCATGGGCGACGAGGACAGCGACGAGTCCGGCGGCGGCAGCCCCAAGCCCTCACCCAAGACCGCGGCGCGGCGCCAGAGCTACCTGAGGGCCACGCAGCAGTCGCTGGGCGAGCAGAGCAACCCGCGCAGGTGAGCGCGCGGCCACGCCCCCGAGGGGCCCGCCCACGGCAAGCCCTGCCCCCTGTGTCCGCTCCGAGAGAAGACCGCCCCTTGGCCTGAGCCCCGCCCTCATGCCTGCCCCGCCCCCGGGGGCCCCTCTGCTGGGGGTGAGCCCCGCCGGCCCGGGAAAACCTCTCAGTGATTGCAAGCCCAGTTCACAGGCACGCCTTGCTCCCAGGTGAGCCTTGCTCCCAGGCGTGCCCCGCCCCGGGAGCTCGCCTTCCTCCCTTCGGGCTGCCCTGGGAAAGCCCAGCCCATGGAGGCTGCCTCAGCCTCAGATCCAGATGAACCGCCTTCAGGTTAGCCCCTGCCCCGAGATCCTTGTCCTCAGGTGGCCCTGAACGACCTGAGTGCTGCGAATAAGTTGATTCGGTGAACCATTCCATGAACCCCACCCACAGCTAAGTCCTGACCACATGTGATCCTCATCCTTGGGTAAACCCCACTCATAATGAGAATCACTCTCCATGACCGGTCCAGGTAAACCCTGCCCACAGGAGCCACATCCCAGGTAAGTCCCACTCCCAAGAGAAACTGCCCCAGGTTAGAACCCTGCCCTGATAAGCCCGTCACTTGTACGGCACTGCCCAGAGAAGGCCAGAGTCCACTCTGCCCTTGTCTCTGTAACTGATCGCCATGGTGAGTGCTAAAGACCAGAGAGGGGTGGGTCCAACACTAAAGAGACAGACAGACAGACTTCTCCTGTCTTGGAATTCCCCCATTTGAGCCCCATCCTCTTGCTTTAAGGCTTGGAAGGGTTAGCGGAAGCAATCTTGTTCCTGGCTCTTCAACTCCCGGGGGCATGAAGAAGGCTTCATGGAAGGGGTAGCCTGGGAAGACTGGGACAGAGGAAAGAGAGCCGGTCAGGTGACAGTGGCACGGGGCAGGAGGAGGCCGAGTTCTCCAGGCAGCCTGGAGTCTAGATGGTTGGACAGAATTCAAGGATACCACCAGCCAGTCCCAGGTCTGTTTCCGAGCCTGTTTCTCATCTTCAAGGGAAGGGACTGAGCAGGGTGATCTCCAAGATCCCTTCTAGTCCTGAGATCCTACAATTTCATGAACGGCCAGTGGGGATTAAGGTGGGAGAGGCGGACAGGAGCCGGGCAGAGGCCTAAATGGAAGGGAAACAAGAATACGCCAATGGTGATAGCAACAGCTGCTGTCTGTTAGCACCTCCCTGGCTGGCCGCTGAACTTGATTGGAGCCCTTTAATCTGCATCACTGAAACCCCACCACAGCCCAGCAGGCAGGCAGTCATCCCCACTTTAGAGAGGAGAAAACAGATTTTTTTTTTTTTTGAGTTGGAGTCTCACTCTGTCGCCCAGACTGGAGTGCAGTGGCCGCTCCCGGCCACCACAGCCTCGACCTGCTGGGCTCCGGCGATCCTTCCGCCTCAGCCTTCCAAGTAGCTGGAATGACAGGCACGTGCCACCATGCCTGGCTAATTTTTTTGATTTATTGTAGAGATGAGGTCTCACCAAGTTGCCCGGGCAGGTCTCGAACCCGCGGGCTCAGGAAATCCACTCCCCTCGGCCTCCCAAAGTGCAGGGTTACAGGCTGAGCCACCGAGCCCAGCCGAGAAAACAGATTTAAGCAAGGGGGAGTGCTTTACCCAGGGTCACCCGACAGATGAAGCTGGATCCAGTTCAAGCCCTTCTGTGCCAGGGGCCTGAGCTCTTGGATGCATGGACTTTGTCCCCAGAACAGGGGTCGGAGGAGTCCCAGGGCCAAGCTGCCGTGAGAAAGGTTGAGGAGCTGGGCCATGGAGATAAGTTGTGACTTGTTGGGGGCCTGGCAAGAGCCACCTGGACATCGCAGCAGAATGGATGCCCTTTGGGCAGCTCTAGCCTAAGAGCAAGGCTGTGGGCCTTGACCCACCTCCTCTGTCCGGCCTCTGGAAGTGTCCCAGACTGGCAGGGAGGACAGGAGGGAGCTGCAGAACTGAGCCAGGCTGAGCCAGCCTCTGGCTTTAAACTGTCAAATGCAAGCTAGTGCTGCCACCTCGTGGCTATAGTGAGTATTACAGGTGGGGGCCACCTGTGCATCACAGCTGTCAAAGCCCCCAAGCTGTGTTCTCTCTCCTTGCTGGTCACCCCCACTCCGCCCTGGCTGGCAGTGACTTCCACTTTCCCTCTGCTGCTGGGTGACCTTGGTCAGTCTTTTCCCCCCTGGGCCTCAGTTTCCCAGACTGAACAATGGGTTGGCTGAACTCTCCGCTCCCCACTCCCTCACCAGGAGTCTGGACCGCCTGGATTCAGTGGACATGCTGCTGCCCTCCAAGTGTCCAAGCTGGGAAGAGGACTACACGCCCGTCAGCGACAGCCTCAACGACTCCAGCTGCATCAGCCAGGTGAGGGTGGCAGTCAGGCTGGAAGTCCAGTGGGCTTGGGAGAGCCCCAACTCCCACAGGAGAAGGACAGGCATCCAGGCCCCAACGCGGCTGAGTGGCCCCAGATGTCCACACTGTGCTTCTCTTTCGTCTCTGTTCCCAAAGTTGCCTGTGTGTGTTGTGTCTCTCTGCTCCTCTGACTGTCCTGTGGCTACAGAGCTGGTCTCTAGAGCCGTGGGCACTTGGGGAGGAGGCCCACACCACCACTGTACACCCAGGCTGCCAGTCGGGCTCTGAGCCTTGTCTGCTTCTCTTTGACCTCAGAGCCATGAGGACAGGGAACTGCAGAGCTGGGTTTGAGCCCCAATCTTGTCACTGATAATGTGAACCCAGGACTGACCACCACTGGTCCTTCCCTGAGCCTCGATTTCCCAATTTACCACAGCATGGTGATGGTCCCTATGTCATAGGGCTGTGGGAGGGATCCGATGGGATAATGCACTCAGTGTGCCCAGCAAAGGGGGGCTGGTTGTTATTCTCATCGTGTTGTGTGTTTTCAAGTGGGTTACTTCTCTACTCCGGACTCTATGTCCACCTACTTAGAGTGGAAAGTTGGGCTCCCAGGGTCCAGCCAGCTCGGCCGGCAACAGTGATAAATGCTCTGTGCTGCGCTTCTAATTCGCATGCTTCTCTCTCAGCCTCAGTCATCGATCCCTCACAGCCACCTCCCAAGGTGGCCTTATTAACCATATACCCATTTTACAGACAAGGATGTTAGAGTTTAGAGAGGTGAGGTCATAGCTAGGAGGAGGCGAAACTGGGCAGGAATCTGGGGCTGTCAGACCCAGACCTGGACCTGGACCTCAGTCCCTGCCCTGAACACAGGACTTGAGGGTTTGTAAAGGGAGAACCAACCAAGACTAAAGGGTTCCCCCATGGTGTGCATTGGGAGATGAGGCCCAGAGAGAGCAGGTGCTGGCTGGTGGTAGCACAGGAAAGCAGTGGGGCAGCGAGGTACAGAGCCAGCCCTCTCCCTGGGCCAGAACAGGCCATGGCCTGCTGTGTGCAGGCCATGATCAGAGCCAGTAGACTGTGTAGAAGGCTTCAAGACTCCAACTCCTCACAACTCCATTATCCCTGGTCTGGCCCCTCCCCCAGCCCTCAAATGTGAGGAGGGGTAGGGCGCCCAGCCACAGAACTGCTGCCCCTGCCACCCTCACCCAGACCCCATAAATCTCCCAGAACGGGTATCTTGGCCACCTCCAATCAGACATACATCAGATCGTGCCATGCCCCAAGGGAAAGTCTGAGTCCTTACTTGGCCCGTGAAATCCTGCAAGACCCAGGCCCTGCCTCCTCCCTTGCCCTGTCCGGCCATACCAACCTCCTTTCTGCTCCCCACACAGCAAGTGCCACCTAATTCCTGCCCCAGGCGGAGCTCTGTTCTCACATCCTTGCACAGCTGGCTCCTTGGGTCTCAGGTCTTGGCTCAAATGTCACCTCCTCAGAGAGACCGCCCGGATCACTGTCCTGTAGCCCTTCCAGACGCTGTTCTCTTACCCTGCTTGACTGTCACCTTCTGGAATTCTAATAGTGTGCTCTTTTACTTAATGTCTGTCTCCCTCTTAACACTGGGCTTTCCTGCGGGTGAGGACCTTGCTGTCTTGTTCCCTGCAGTGTCCCCAGCGCCTGGCACCATGCCTGGCCCAGGTAGATACTCAGTAGGTGTTTGTTGAACGACAATGTGTCTCCCTATCTCTCCCACCCCACCCTACCTTTTCTCAGCCCTCCTGTCTGTGTCTCCCTTGTTTTCCTCTCTCCGTCCCATCTCCCCTCGTTCGCATTTCTCACTAATCCTCTCTGTGTGTCTCATCTCCAGATTTCTTTGTGTCTGTCTTTCCACACACCCCGTCTTCATCCCCTGCCTGTCCCTGGCACCTGGAACTCCTTTGCCCTCCGGCTGCACAAAAAGGCTTATTAAATCAGTCAGGCTGGGGACCCCAGCAGGTCTCTCTACCACCCGCCCAACCCCGGCTTTCTCCTGGTTCGGGATCCTTTAGTCCCCTAAAACCCCACCTCTAGAAGAAGCTTGAGTGACCCAAGCTGCATATTGGCCCCAAAGTCAGAGATACCCTAGCCTGGGGAGGAGCAGGCTAGGATATCCTAGCCTGGGATCCATCCCTAATCTGTTTATCCAGGTAGGCTCCCTGGCCAGGTGAGAGGCAGCAGACTGAGCATCCGTGGTCCCAAGGGCTAGACCAAGAGAAGAACTTGTAAGCAGCAGATCACAGGTCCTGAGTAATGCCCGGCCCTAGAAGAGGTGAGCCTCCCATCCCTGAAGGAAGCCAAGTGAGACCCCGAGCAGCTGAGCCCTGGCCAGTCTGGGAGAAAGTTAGACCAGCCAGCCTCAAGGTGTCTTGCCACTGAGCCTGAATACCCCACCCAGCCCCCAGCCCTGTCCTCCCATAACCCTCACCCTCTCTTTCCTGCAGATTTTTGGACAGGCCTCCCTGATCCCCCAGTTGTTTGGCCATGAGCAGCAGGTCAGTATGTTTGCCCTTCTCTTGCACCCTGATCTGAGTCCAGGCCTGGTCTTAGCCCTGCCATCTGAGTGGCCCCAGCTCCCAGCCTGGCAGGTACAAACAGACATCACCCCGGAAGGCTGCCTCCAGTGAGGAGGGAGTCAAGGCCCAAACTGGTGTCCCGACTCTGCACTCCGTACCCTGCCTGCTTAACTTCTCTGTGCCTCAGTTTCCTCTTCTCGGAAATGGGGGTGAATGAGCTGCGTGCTGTGGACGAAGCAAGGAGTAACCCCGGGACAATGGGAGGCGTTCCTGAAAGTTTCCTGGCCCCCGCCCTCCTCTCCTCTCCCCAAGCCTGGGCCAGGCGGGGAGACTTTCCTTTGGACAGGTCAGGGACTGGGAGCTGGTGTCTTGGCTTCCGGGTCCCAGCCTCCTTGCTCTTCTTTCTGGAGCCCTGCAGGGGTGTTTCAGGATGTTGGGGTGTTGGCGTGAATGTGGAGACCTCGACTTCCCCTGAGTGGGCGAGGCAGCAGCTGTGGCACTGGCTGGCCGCCCTGAGGGCGTCCCCTCCCAAACACAGCCAGCCCAGGCCCAAGACCAACAAATGGGCAGGAGAGGCGTACTGAGCTTAACCCCCCGTTGTAGCCCGCAAGGGACTTGGGCAGGGCCACACATCCCATGGGGCAAAACTGTCCAGACCCACATCACCTGATCCCAGCATGGATACCTTCTCTGTCCCTCTCCCCTTTGTCATCGGAACTATGTGTTCCTCTTGAACACAAGATTCACTGGGGTCTTCCGGGAGCCTACAGTGGGCCAGGTGATGTCTTCCTCCCCTGACTCCAACAGGCACATGGCAAGGAGGTGGTGTGTTAACACACAGAGCCCCCAGGACAGTGCCCTGCACAGTGAGTCCTCAGTGATACACACACCAGCAGCACTGACCAGCTGACCTCCCGCCAGAGCCTGGGAGCATCTTAACCAGTATTCACAAACTCCACACAGCTGCCATATTCATGGGCACAGGCTACCCGGGGGCTTCCTCTCCTGTATACTATCCTAAGCAAATGTTAGGAATTCTCTCATTTACTCTTGACAATCACCCTGTGAAGCTGGAACCGTAGTTAGCCCCATTTTATAGACAGGGAAACCGAGGCACAAAGTGATTTAGTGACTTGTATACATTTGTGTTTCAAGGAAACGGTGGGCCCAGGGTTAAAACCCTGGCTGCGCTATTACTGTGCAATCCCACAGCAAGACCTCATCTCCCTGGGTAGTCTCAGAGGCTCTGCTGGGCTCCAGGTCAGCTCTGGAGGATAAACGTCTGACTCCTTAGCACCCCTCCAAGTGCACTTTGGATATGCCACGTGGCCTGTATTTTAATTCATCAGCACTGTCCAATAGAACTTTCTGCAGTGATGGAAATGTTCTGTAACCCATGTGTCCAACAAGGTCACTAGTTACATGTGGCTCACGTAGACACAGAACTTTATTTATTTATTTATTTATTTATTTATGTTTAGTTGGAGTCTCACTCTGTCCCCCAGGCTGGAGTGCAATGGCACACTCACAGCCACCGCAGCCTCGACCTGCTGGGGTTAGGT
The DNA here is from genome assembly GCA_963574415.1 of Tarsius wallacei. NCBI lineage: Eukaryota > Metazoa > Chordata > Mammalia > Primates > Tarsiidae > Tarsius > Tarsius wallacei. The sequence goes on from CAUYQG010218445.1 coordinate 20,865, forward strand.
GTTCTTTCCACCTCAGCCTTCCAAGCAGCTGGAACTAGTTCCAAGCAGGCATACACCACCATGCCTGGCTAATTTTTTTTTTTTAATTGTAAGACGAGGTCTCACCAAGTTGCCCAGGCTGGTCTTGATCCTCTAGATTCAAGCAATCTTCTCACCTCTGCCTCCCAGCATGCTGGGATCACAGATGTGGGCTACCGCACCCGGCTAGAACTTTATTTAATTTTATTTCATGTAAATATAAACAGTCACCCATGGATAGTGGCTGCCACAATGGACAGTGCAGATTTGACCTTTCCACATACCCTCTGCATTCCTAGTTGTTTGATTCCATCTCAGACGAGCACATAGGTGTCCATTTGATATCAGTGAGGGGAGCTGGCCCAGAGAGGACCACGATGGCCTGAGGTTACATGGCTAGGCAGTGCAGAGCAGCCCCAGACAAGGCTCCCTTTTCCTCCACACAATTATGTGTGCCCCCTTCTGTAGCCCAGGCATGCCCCTCAGGACCTCCACCTAATGTCCATCTTTGGCCAGCTGATTCCCCAGGCTATCCTTAGTGGTCCTCAGTTGCGGACATGGCCTGAGACATGGGAAAGACAGCCCTTCTGGAACCCTTGGACAATGTGTGCATGGTGGGTCCCTCTGTGCTCACACTCCCCCTTCAGATTAGCAGGTCCTAGACAGTCCCCCCTGGAGAGACACATAGGAACCATCCACGCAAGATTGAACTAGGTGTGAGATGGCAGATGGCCCACACACCACCGTTCTCCATACTGCCCACAGCCGACATCACTAATCAGTCCTCATGGCCACTGCCCTCATTCCGGTCTTCTCCCACCAGACTATTGCTTCAGCCCTCTCTGGCCTCTGCCTTCATCCAGACTTCCTTCCCAACATCCATTCTGCATGCCAGGGCTAGTTAATCTTCCTTAAACGCACATTTGTAGTATTGTCCTGCCACTTCCTCACTGGGTGCCCCTGGCAACTGTTTTTCTTCACTGGCCTTTGGTTTCTTTGCTTGAAAATAAAAGGATTGGCCGGGCGTGGTGGCTCAGCCTATACTCCCAGCACTTTGGGAGGCTGAGGCGGGAGGATTGCCTGAGCCCAGGGGTTAGAGACCAGCCTGGGCAACTCGGTGAGACCTTGTCTCTACAATAAATCACAAAAACTAGTCAGGCATGGTGGTGTGCGTCTGTAGTTCCAGCTACTTGGAGGCTGAGGCGGAAGGATCACCTAAGCCCAGCACGTCGAGACTGCGGTGGCCATGAGTGTGCCACTGCACTCCAGCCTAGGCGACAAGAGTGAGACTCCAATTCAAAAAAGAAAGAAAGAAAGAAGAAAAGAAAAGGATTAGATTATAAGATGATAAATAGCCAGCATGCCTACAGCCACCTCCATTCTACCATTCAGAACAGACATTACTAATTGATTATAGACCTCCATGCTGAATCAGATGTGACCTTAAAATCTACTGTCAATCAGTGTGGACACACAAGATAATCTAGTTAACATTCTGTAATATTCCAACCTCATCCTCATTGTAGAGATGGGAAAATTGAGGCTCAGAAAGGTGAGTGGGGTTGTTCCTTTCTTAAGGGCTCCATCTGCCCACCCCAGACCCTGAGTGAGATGGGAGGAGGCGTGGGCTGGGGTGAGGCCCCACGGACTGTCCACCCCTGCCACTGAGCCCACCACTGAGCACCCCTTCTCTGGGATAGATAGAGACACCTGCCTTTGCCTGGACAGGTCCGGGAGGCAGATCTGAGCGACCAGTATGAGGCAGCCTGTGAGTCAGCCTGCAGCGAAGCAGAGTCGACGGCAGCGGAGGCGCTGGACTTGCCGCTGCCCAGCTACTTTCGCTCCCGCAGCCACAGCTACCTGCGTGCCATCCAGGCCGGCTGCTCGCAGGAGGAGGACAGTGTCTCCCTGCAGTCCCTCTCCCCACCACCCAGCACCGGCAGCCTCAGCAACAGCCGCACGCTTCCAAGTGAGTGCTGTGATAAGGGAGGGTGCTTTCTTCTTCGGAGGGGACCAGGCCTGCGGGAAATGCAGGGATGAATCCTTTGTGAGCCAGCAGCCCCGGAGGCCTTGGTGCTGGACCTCCAACCACTTGGCAGACGGAGCTCACACGGGGTCACAGAGGCAGATGCCATCTGTGGTGAGGGTGGGAGGTGTTGGAGGGGCCAGAGCTCGCAGATACTTGGTTGCCGCCGCCTGCCTGCTGGTGGAGCCTGCGAAGGGAGCCTTCAGTGGTGCGGGGGGTCTGTAGTGAGCCTCTCAAAGGGTGCTTTGCCAGTTTCTATCCTGCTCACAATCGGGAAGTACCTTCTGGATTCTTGTTTTTAATCATCCAAAGGTAACTCATGTGTGATCAGAGAAAAGGGGGGACCCTGCGTACTAAGCAGGTCATGAAACAATAGGAAAGGAAAACAAGGAAAATGGCACAGTCCCCATGTCGTAGAGAGAGCATGGAACTTATTCCAGCTGGCTCTTCTTCCTCCCTCAGCCTCAGTTTCTCCATCTCTAAATTGAGGGTATAAGTCAGGAAGGAAGACTGGGCATGGGCGTGTTTGGGAAGGGCCTGGCCCGGGGCAGGAGCTTGACAAGTGGCAGCTGTGATTACCGGTCCTGAGACTTGACTCTTGGCTTCCTAACAACCAAAAGCAGTTGGGGTTGGGTCATAGGAAGAGAGACAGCTGCTCAAGTGTTCACTGGCCTTTGGTGGAGTAAATGACCTGAATCCCATGGGTGCTCAGCACACAGGCAACCAGTTCACTGGCTGGATGAACTGTCTTCGCGGGGGCAGAACAAGAAGCAGCTGTCTCACCCGTGCCTCTCAACCTCTGGGCTCCCTGCCCTGGCCCTGGGTGATATCTAGGCAGGTCCTCAAGCATTTCCTAACACTTTGAGGGCTTCAGGAACAGAGTCATTTTTGGATATCAAGAGTCCGGTCTGGTCTAATTTCAAAACTTTACTCTTGTCCACCTCAAATCTCATGCACCTGCAGCTAGGACACGACTTGGGCTGGGAAGCCCACAGTGAGCAGTTGGGTGTAGCTGTCAGTGTCCTCTCTGTTCCTTGGTCACCAGTAACTATTCCTGGTTCCTCCAGCTAGGAAGGGAGGTAGCCAGGGTGTGTTGTCTGGCATGGGGACTCTGAGGCCTCATCACTCTGCAGGGCTCTCCTGGTACCCTAGTCACACCCGGCATGGGCAACCCTCCTTCAGACCGTTGCTTCTTATGCCCCCTCAGCCGCTCCATCTGGAGGCTCACCTCCTCCCACACCTCATTCTGCTAGGGTTCTGGCCCTGCTGGCCAGTCATCCTGGGCAGAATCCTCTGAAGATGACTCTAGCCCTAAGTTCTCCCTCAGCAACCTGCCCGAAAATGAGGGCCATTGCCTTGTAGAACTCTGAACACACAGACTGGTCTGCGTATGGACTGGTCTGCTGTTGTGGGTAGTCCTTCCAGCCTCTCCACTGTAGAGGTCTCCAAGCAGAGTTGAGGACCAGCTCCTATGGCCTCAGAATCCAGGAGAGCCCTGCCAGCTCTCTCAGGCACTCTGCTGCAGTCACATAGGAGCTTGGGTAAAGGATCCCACTCCCCACAGCGTCATGCCCATGGGAAGTTCTCTAAGCATGAGATGGGCCTGGAGGGACATACAGTACCCCTAGCTATTCTCTTCAAAGAAATTCCCATTCACCAGTTTCCCAACTCCAGTCGCTCATGAATGGACTGAAGATCAAGTATGGGCTGTATTGGTCAGCTCCTGCTACAATAATGCTGCATAATAAACACCACAAAATCAGTCTAATATGGTTAACATGTATTTATTGCTCCCAGGTTTGTCAGCCAGGACAGCTCTGCTCTACATGTCTCTCATCCTCCTCCTGGGACCAACAGTCCTCCTGGGATCAGTGGCCTAGCCAGGGCATAGTCCCCTCATGACAATGGCAAAGACCAAAGAGCAAGTCTAGCTAGCTACACAAGCACATTTTGAGGCATCTGTTTACATATGTCTACTAACATCCTATTGGCTAAAGCAAGTCATGTGACTGAGCTCAAAGGAAAACAATTCTTATTATCTGGCTCAAAAGAAAAAAAATCTTATGTTCTGGCTAGGCACAATGGCTCTTGCTTGTAATCCCAGCACTCTGGGAGGCCAGGAGGATTATTTCAGGCTAAGAGTTTGAGACTAACCTGGGCAACATAGCAAGATTCCATCTCTACAAAAAAAAAAAAAATTAAATTAAATCTCATGCTCTAATTCAATCCTCCCACACACATAGGTGAAATCCTCCCACACACATTTGTGAAACAGGGACAGGATAACTGCAGTTTATATTCCTGTTTAGAAAAGGGGGGAATGGGGCTTCAGAGATGTATTGATCCATATAACTCCATGTGCCAAAAGCCACAACCATAATTGTGTTTGGGTCGTGGCTGTCTCTTACTGAATTATGCCTACTTTGGGTATATCAGACTTCTTTGGGACCATGCCCTTAAGCTTTCTATAAACTCTTTTGACTAGCTGATAGCATCTACTAGAGGGTACCTTGCAATTCTGGAATGTTAATAAAAGGTGTTATAACCACACCTTGATTTGATCTGCCATGCTGTATCTTAACTGGTTATGACCTTGGTTTGATCTTTATCCCCAGGCTGTATCTTAATTTGAGAATGATTTACTGGCTGGAGAAGCTGGAGTTGACAGATTTGTTTTCCAACTAAGCAAGCATTAGTCTCTCTCTCTATTTCCTCTAAATACTCCTTGCAGATTGGCTATTTCTATTATGAGTTCCTCTCTTCTTGTAAGTCCTTATCAAATGAGGCCAAAAGAAGCAGGCTCTTGCTTTCAACATTTTATCTGGAAACTATCTTGCCCAAATCCATTTGCTGTCTTCAAGTTACTGTAAGTGACAGTTTTACTAAGAGTTTTGTCTCCACATAATGCGTCATCTTTTTTCAGGCGTCCCATAACAGTTTACACACTGTTTACTTACCACTTTGTCCCAGATCCAATGCTACATATTTTTGTTGCTAGTACACCCCACTCTTGGTAGTAATTTCTGTATCAGTCAACTATCATCATAATAATTCTGTGTGAGACCCTAAATAGACCAATAACAATCAAGGAAATTGAAAAAAAAAAAAAAAAAAAAAAAATTCTGTGTAACAAACAAGCACATACTTTTTTTCTTCTTCTTTACTTCAATAGCTTTAGGGGGTATAAATAGTTTTTGTTTTCACAGTTGCATTGTGTAGTGGCAAAGAAGTCAGGGTTTTAAGTGTACCCCTCATACACACACACACACATTGTACCCAATAGGTGATTTTTCTTGTCCTTCCAAACTATGCCTTTGCAGATCTTTAATTTAGCTCCCACTTATAAGTGAGAACATGCAGTGTTTGCTTTTCTGTTTCTGAGTTATTTCACTTAGGATGATGTTCTCCAATTCCATCCAAGTTGCCGCAAAAGGCATTATTTCATTCTTTTTGACAGCTAAATAGTATTCCACGGTGTACATATACCATGTTTTCATTATCCACTGATCTGTTGATGGGCATTTAGGTTGACTCCACATCTTTGCAATTGTGAGCCAGGCAAGCATGTACCTTCAGTGGCACAAAATAAGAAGCATTTGTTTTTATTCACAAGTTTGCAGGTTAGCTCATTCTGCTTTGTGTATCCATATATCCTCCTCCTGGGACCAAAGCATGCTCCTGGAATCAGTGGCTGAGCCAGGGCACATTCTTCCCACGGCAGTGCAGAATTAGAAGAGGGAAGCCGGCTTGGTGGCTCAGCCTGTAATCCCGCACCTTGGGAGGCTGAGGTGAGTGGATTGCCTGAACCTGCGGGTTCGAGACCTGCCTGGGCAACTTGGCGAGACCTCACCTCTACAATAAATCAAAAAATTAGCCGGGTGTGGTAGCACGCGCCTGTAGTTCCAGCTACTTGGAAGGCTGAGGCGGAAGGATCGCCGGAGCCCAGCAGGTCGAGGCTGCGGTGGCCGGGAGCAGCCACTGCACTCCAGTCTGGGTTACAGATTGATACTCCAACTCAAAAAAAAAAAAAAAAAAAAAAGAACAAGCAGTAACAGAAATGAATAGCAATGAAATCTAAGTGTTTGTTTTAGTTGAACAGA
>CAUYQG010218450.1:0-19824 GCA_963574415.1 Tarsius wallacei
TGTGGAACCAGCCACTTCACCAGGAGCTCATGGACACTTGCTCCCAGGTCCCCACTCAGTCAGCCACTCACATACCCACTTACTTACAGATACATATGCAAAATTTTCTATACACTCACTGACTCACATTGGAACTCGCATAGTCTGAATGGCTTCACAGCCATCTTCCTCCCTTCTTAACATAGAATTTAAAAAGACACTACTCCAGAGTGATAAGACATAAAATTTAATTGCCAACATTAAAATTGGTTGTCAACAGAGGTGGAGCAACATCCATTTTACTGAGAAATAAACCAAAGAACAATCAAGGCTGTTAGCAAAAGTTACCCATTGGAAGCTTGAACTACAATTTAGGAGTGGATCTCCTGAAACATCAACTCCATTCAACTAACAAACAACTATTCTCATATATCACCTTAGAAGGCAGTGTTCATTATTAGCTGGAGTGTTACAACAACTATCCAGCTTACTGAATAATTCAGCATGTCAAAGGAAGATTGGTCCAGGGAGGGATGTGATGCCTAGTCTTAGTATGGGACACTCCTCCCACTCCTCCCCAGGCAGCCCAGTGCCCTGATGGAGTCTAGCCTGGCCAAAGAACCACATGGGCTGAAACTACAGAGACAGAGAGAATTTCCTTTTCTGTCTTTAGTTCTTAGCTCTGACTGGGCCAGAGGAGCCCTAGGACTTTCTGGCCAGGTTCTTTTTGCATCCCTAAAAGGGGATGTTACAAATTCTCACCTCAAAGGATTGGGGGGATTAATAATTCATGTAATGTTCTCAGAAAGGTGCCTAGACTAAATAAAGACTAATAATATTTGTTATTAATGAAAAAAGATTCAAATTAATGTTGGGGTAAACTTAAAATTCAGGGAGGGAATGTTCTTTTTCATAGGAAAATGCCAGAAAATACAAGTATATAAAAATAATTGAAATAGAAAATTTCCAATGTAGAAACAGAAATGTACTAATTAACACATGCAAGAATGAGTAATTGATGAAAACATTTTTAGAGGAAGGAATTGCTAGACTACAGGATGTTTATATATTTTCAAAGTACCACCTTCTGAATTACTTAATAATGATAAATAAGGTGTCTTTAGGATGAACATGTCTTATTGTTCCTTAACTAAGATGCCTCCTTAACCAAGGGACTGATTGTAGTATCCCAATAGTGGTGATGGACAAACTGGATGTTCTTTGCCTGCAGATGGGAGTGGTAGGACGTTCACAGCATTAACTTTGAGGTGTTCTTGGCAAATGTTTATGCTGACTTTAGTCATGAGGCAATCAGCAGACAAGTTTAGAATGGAAACCATTGAGCCAAACAGCTGGCTGTCTTCTACAAACAAGTCAATGTCACCACAATCAACAACAAAAACAAAAAGGAGAAGAGACATTTTGGGTTCCAAAAAAGTAAAAAAGATTATTTAGCTATACATCTTTTATCATTCTGAACCCAAAATGTCTCCTTATTTTGTTGTTGCTACTGATGGTAGGTACACTGACATGTTTGTAGAGGACAGTTCACCTATTTGGCTCAGAGGTCACATCCTGAAGTTGTCTGATAATTATCTCATGATTAAGCTCACGCTAAACATTTTCAGCAAGAACACTTCATTGTTGAGCCTGTCTACTCCTAGTGCTTCCCATCTGCAGGCAAAGACTGTCCAGTCTAACCTGCTGTCTTCTGTCAGCTGCTCCTGACTGCGGTTCTCCATAGGATGGGAACTGAGCAGGAGCTAAGGTCTCTCAAGAGAGTTTGTCAATCTAGGTTTTGGTCTCCTTGGGTATATATCACAATTGGAGGTTGAAGGACTGTGATTATTGTAATCAAAGCACCCTATCGGATTAAAAATCATCAGAGCCCTTTGTGGTTATGAAATTCAGTTCTCAGCAAAGGATCCCTTTAGTGTTGTGTTTGGCCTTTAACTTGATTTGCTGTTTCAGTTTTGTTCATCAGGTGGAAAAGCTTTTTGTGAGATAATTTCATTCATTTCATATTTCTTGCCGTGCTTGGTATCTGAGAGAGACAGAAAAAGAAAAACAATCAAATGAGAGTCTTTGTTAGATCCTGTTGAAAGCTGAGTCAGGAGGGATTACTAAGTGGTGATACACCTAGGGGCAAACTGAGCTCCCATGGAGAGGGTAAGCTTGAAGGATGAGAGAGCATCAGGCTGGCTGAAGGGGGAAAGTGATGGCCACAAGTTAGAAGAAAATGACTGCAGCCTCAGGTGCAGGACACAAAAATCATACATGTGTCCAATCACAAGAAAACTCTTCATGAATTTATAGTCCAGGCTATGGTGCAAGATTTGGGGACTCTGCCCTCTCTCATCCAGGAGCAGGTAATACCAGCCACTCTCCTCCTGATCCCCTTTGTCTGGAGGTGTGCTGGCTTTCCACACCTTCCAGTAAGGGATCTGCTCAGCATCAATCACACACACTTAGAAACAGACTGAAGCAGGAAGGAGAGGACCCTCTGCAGAGAAACACATACCCATGTCCAATCCTATAGGGAGAAATGGATGCAATGTGGGAGGCGCCCTAGATGTGAGAGTCAGCAGGGTCCTCAGACGACATCCAAGTCCAATTCCACCTTTTAAAACAGATGAGACAGTGGTGCCAAGGGGCTTAGATTTAAATAAAGACATGTGACTTGTTATTGACAACCCTGGAATTAGAACCCAAGCCTCAGACCCTTTCCATAAAGTTTGGATAAAGGAAGAGGAATGGTTCCAATATAAAGGTCTAAACAGTCATTAGAGGCTGCTGGGTCACCTTGACCAGGACAGGAATAAGGTCTAACAAAGAAATATTATAAATGTTCTTCCAAAGGGGATCAGGAAAGAAAGGAAAAAAGGAGAGACCCAAAATAGAATAAAAAAAGAGAGAGTGGGGAGAATTGTCACCATGGTCCAATGTATACTCCTTAATTCTCTGAATTGGATTCCACATCTGCCTACACCCTAAGGCATTTGTAGAACTATCTCAGTGTCTAGACCAATAAAACTCTGAGGTCAAACTTGAAAAGGATTAGTTTGTGTTTTACTACAGTCTACCTCCAGGCCCTATTGTTTTTCCCACAGTGCTATTTTGAAAAAATTATTTTCAGTATTTTGCGCCAGTGTCAAGAGTGGCATAAAGAAGTATAAATATACTAATCCGTATAGGGAAATATAAACTGCAAGTTTTGTTTTTAAAATTGAAAGAAAATACTAAATTCCAATATGTGTCTTAAGGCAAGTATTGTTTTCTGTGCACTGGGCCTGACTGTAATGATTATTTCTTATTGTATCTTGCATTTTAAACAGTTTGAGCAAGCATGCTTCAAGTACAGAGGCCATAGGTCTAATCCACTCATTTTCTTCTCAGTTTATTCGTATCATACAAACCGTAATGTTGAGAGGGGAATACTGATCTCATCAGTGATGGATAGAGGTTCAGCCTTCTCTGGGTTAGTCACGCAACTGGGGCACTTCCATGTTGATAACCTGAGATCAGAGTAAACCAGTGGTCCTTTCTTCCTCTTTAGCCACATATTAGAATCACATGGGAACTTTCCCAAAATACTGATGCTCAAACTACACCCTCAGTCTAGGTGGGAATCTAAAGGTATGAGTTCAAGCATTATAATCTCACCAGGTATTTCTTACATGGCAGCACAATTTAGAGACACTGAATAGGCCAACCCTATTTCCCATTATTTTCTTCCTTTTATCCATTTCCCTTATGATTGGCTTCATTCCCAGTGACTCTATGGATTTTATTCTTCCTTCTGACAATTTCAGTAAAATCACTCTCCTGTCAGTTGGGCTGGCAAAGATTATCCTGTTAGTCATCTTGGGTGTCTATAAGCTGCTCCGGACTCACTTTTCTCAAACTTAATTCATAAAATTTTCTCTTATATTCTCTTCTCAAAATCTACCTGAGTTGCATTTTAGACTCTAAACTGGTTGTAAAAGTAAAAATAGTTTAAAAGGAGAGGTTAGAATGCACTTCATGATCTATGCACTTTTGAAGTCCTGTCCTCTGCATCAACTTTTGAAAAAATTTCCATTAGAGGGTCATAAATGTCTTGTAGTTAATGTCAGCTCAAAGGAGTTCATGAGGTGTGGACACTGAGTCCCTGTAAACTCCATCCATATGGACACAAGACAGCACGTCTAGGGCTGAAGGCAAACCTGACTAGAGGCCAGTAGCAGACTCCCACCTGTGACCCAGGTTCCAATTTGGTTTACTAATTGGGGCTCTTTGTGCTCAGTTTTTACACTTCTCATTCCCACGTAGAAGGTGAGGATTCAGCGTTAACTTAGCTGGGTTGTTCAAAGCAGACCCAAAAGGAAAATCTATGTGCAAGTGGTTTATTAAAACAATGCTCCCTGCAGAAAGAGGCACTGGAGTTGAGAATGCAAGGGAGGTAAGGCAAAGAAGTCAAGAAAGTGTATGATTTCAGACAAAGTGCCACATGCTTAAAACATGTTCCTTGAGTGAGGACAGTAGGACTGGGTTCTTCTGTGGCTGTGAGAGGGACTATCAGGACAGCAGCAGTGGGAAGAGAGCAGAGTTCAGAGAGCAAACAGGAGATGGAGATGAAAGGGACTGGCAGGGTGGCAGTGCATGGGATACAGAGGTGAACCACGGAGGGACAACACCTGTTGAAGAGAACAAAAAAGCAAACAGCAGTGGGAGAATGAGCTGTCATCTCATACAGAGAAAAATAAAGGAATCTAAGTGCATCTAACAGCCAAAGACGTAGTTACCTTTATGCCTTAAGCTTGAAGGCCAGGGAATCGGCAGGCTAGTTTCCATTTCTGGGATAAACATTTTGTTTTTAGACTCTTCTGTTTTAGGACATTGGCGGCATGCATGTGGCCAATGTCTTGACACCCATGTGTGTTGTCAGCTGAGCCTTCAGGAGCATCAGATTCCAGCTGGGGAGTGTTCTTTATTTCAAAGGAAGATTCCAAACCCAGATCTGAAAATAAAACCACAGCCAACAGGATCCATTGTTATCCTTGATGTTACTAGGACATACTCTTCCCCCAAAGAGAGACATCAAATAAGAAAAGTGGCCTTTGGCAAGGAAGTCCAAAGAGTGAGGTGAAGCCAACAGAGACATGTTGACATTTTCTTTTGTGTTACTCTTTCTTACATTACCCAGTAATTGATAATGTAGCCAGGAGACAAAGGTGCTCCCAACTGACAAAATATTCAAGAAAAGTAGCATAATAAATACATACAGCTAGATACAGGCTGTGTTTCTGGGATGGAGAACATTATGATGATCAACCAAAGTCAAAATTAAAGAAATATGAGAGAAAATTACTGGGGAAGAAAATTAAATCTGGGGAATTCACAAAACTGCATAAATATATATTGCATATAGATATATGCTCTATATCAGGGGTCCCTAGGTACCAGTCTGCAGTCTGTTAGGAACTGGGCTGCATAACAAGAGGTGACCAGAAGGCAAGTAGAATGCCAATCGTTGTCACATCGGTGGTGGCATAAGATTCTCATAGGAGTGAGAACCCTATGAAGAACTGCATATGCAAGGAATCTAGGCTGCACCCTTTATGAAACTCTATTGACTGATGATCCTACCCACCCCCATTCCCAGTCTGCGGAAAAACTGTCTTCTTTGTCTTCCATGAAACTGGTCTCTGATGCCAAAAAAAGTTGGGAGTCACTGTGCCATATACTATATACACCATTTATATGTAATGGATGTGACAAATGACACAAAATCATATACATAATAATTTAATGAATAAATTATTACATAGAGATTTGGAAGATATGGAATATAAACATTAGATTCGCTATTCTGGTCAGTGGACTTGGAAAAAAATTAGAAACATGAGAATAATAAGAGAGAGGAGGTGTGGTGAGAAACAAATGACCTGTTAGACAGCAGGCAACAATCACTGGGTGAAGGAGAAGAAAACAAAGAACATTCACTCTATCTTTGATGGTCACCTCTTTCCTGGAGCCTGGTTCATGCTCAGGTCTCCAGGGATAGTGATCAGGAGAGAGTATCTGAGCCAGTGTGGTGAGTCTTGCCTGGGGTTATGGGAATCAAAGGAGAAACAAAAGAAAGACCAGAGAGAAAAGAATTAAATACAAGTTATCAAAGTACATGTCAGGGACCATGCATTCTCTGACGCAGATGAGCACTTTCTGTGAGACCTCTGTATGGAGCCAGACTGGTGCTTGTTATCTCATGTGACCCTCACCTATTCCTGAGGAGAAATGGATCTCCACGTTTCTCAGATGAGGGCCTCACTGAAAGACGAGTATCAGGCAGCCTGGTGGTTCATGAGGAGATATTGAAAGAGACAGAAGGAAAAGGTGAACATAATCCAGATGAGTGGATGCGAGGGGCTGGGAGCTTGGTTTTAAGAACATCTGAGTAGAAGTGGATCATCATGAGATGGTAACTGAGCACACAGCCATGAGAGGAGTGGAGATGATGAACTAAAAGGAGTATCATAAAAGAGTCATACTTGTATACTTTACAGGTGAAGTTACCCTTTATTTCAGAGGGGAAAACAGAAAAATAAGTTGGATATGTCTGGAGACTGCACTGTGGGTCCAGGATTTACATTTTTAATGAATGTGCATAATACATTGTTATGGACAGTATCCAGTGAGGGAAAATTGGCTTGATGAAGAAAGGCAAAAAGAGGAAGAAAATTGCTAAATGAGACTTCCTGTGAAAGCAAGAAGAGGAGTCCCTAGAAAGTAGAAATTTTAAAAACTCCTGTACCTCAGATAAAACAATGCTTGTAAAGTCACCTTCAAAGTATTAATTTGCCAGAAAGAGAAAGGAAATAACATATTCATAGGTTTGTTCTTAATGAATCAGGTACTTTGGAAATTGTCACAATGAATGCTCTAAGCCATGGCTGAATGTAGGTATTATTTTCCAGGCTCTCAGGTGAGGGAATTGAGATGTAAATACCAAAAAGACAAATAACATGGCCAAAGTGAGCAACCGTAGGTGGCAAACCCAGGACCTGAGAGCAGATTTGATCCTAAGCCCCCGGTTTCTTGATCACCTCACTCCTCACTCACTCAAATCATGGATTTCCACTTGACCCTGAGCAACCATGGAGAGGCCACATTGTATCCTCCACCCACAACCCCATAACAAGGAATACTTGGGTTAGAACTTCCTGTGCCCCTTTTCCTACCCTCTCTACCTTGGAAGGGCCAGTGCTTCCCCAAAGCAGTGCTGACTACAAAGTTCCAGGTAGTGGAGGAAAGGTCCTGCCTGGCTAAGCCATACTCACAATCCCAGTTTTGGTCCAGCTGTAGCTTCTGACAGTTGGTCACCATGGTATTTCCCCCAAGCTGTGTGTTTGAAGATTGTACCTCTGACATATGTTGGCTCAAGTCTCCACTCAAAGGGCCCTGGGGACAGGCATTCTGGATGAGACCTAAAAGGAACAGAGGAATCAGTAGAAACAATCCCAGTTTTTCCATTGCTTAACACTCCCAGAACACCTGTCTCTAATTTCTCTACTTCTCAGTAAAACCACTCAGTGACCCAAGTCACAAAAACACACATGTAAGTTAAGGGGATGTCACCTTCATGCCTGTGCCTTGGGATGCTGAGATGGCAGGTGCTCTGGCTGGAGTGTCCTGAAAGTAAAAAAAATCACCCAGTAGATTAGCTAAAATGTTCAGGCCTGTTGCTCTATTATTAGTCATCTGTTTCCTGTAGCCTGGAAAGTTTTAGAGAGCCCTCAGAGGACAGAAGAGGAGAAGAAGCTTGTTTATCTTAACATATAGAAATATAAGAAAAGGGGTAGATTTAGAGACTTGAGGCTTTTGGGAGGAACCATGAAATGGGGAGTTGGGATACCATAGATCAGATATTAAGTGAGGTGAATTCTTCAGGGTTTGGGACACTTTGCATTTTCTATGGTATAGATATAGATGATATAGATACAGACATAGAAACACAAGTTCATACATATACATTCTGTTGACATATAGTGGGTGTTAGCAGCCATAAGCAATGTGGCAGAGTTGTACCAGTCCCTAAATGGAATTTAGGGCCCCAAAGTGCTTTAGAATCAGAATTTGTGGTTTCTTGGGGAGGTAACACCGGCCACAACTTTATATTATCACTTCTCCAGTGGGGTTTGTGCAGTACCCCTAATAAAATGTACTTCTATTCTCCTGGACTTGAATGCATATTCTCAGAAAGTGGCTAACCAAGACTTCCGGTAGCCTCATGTCAGTCTCGATCAGGCTCAGGAGAGGCACATGTCCCACCGGGCATGCTTCACTTCACTGTGGTACTACTCTCTCCCCTGCTCCTACACGTTTTCATTCTCACCAAGGTTTGTTAAATTTTCTTCCAAATATTGGTCATGCTTCTGTTCAGCTTCCTCTTCCTGAGTCTACATGATACTGGACTTTCATCAGCAATTCCCTTCCTCATCCAGTCTCTTCCTCATAACAGTCTCCAATTCTGCCATCACCACACTATAAACAGTCTCACCAATATTATCACCCAAATGTCCTGTTTTCTTCAATCAAACCTACTGATTCTGAAAACTTTCTCTTGCTTCCCACTACTGACTCTAATTCTTCATCTGCCTTTGTGAACCGTCTTACTTCTGGCCTTATCCAGCATCACTTCCCACAACTCCCTTATACAAGTTCCCCCGTGGAGTCAGGCTGGCCCCTCCCTGACCCCAGGAGCCTTCAGCTTCCAAGTCTTTGCCCACATGTACTTGTCCCTGCTTGATGTGTTTTCCATAGTCACTCAAGGCAGAACTGATGAATCATTACCTAGCAATCAGTCACTCATGACACTCAATAAGATCCTCCCACAGTTCATAATGGGCTCACAGGGAAAATATCTGGTTGGTAAAGACTTGTTTAAGTTCAGGCCCCCAGATTCTGGTCTTCTGCCTTTGCTATCTATAATCAGGCTCTAGAAATATTTGTAGTTATCTCTACTTAATTTCATAACATTGTTTTACTTTTCTTGCTTCTTTCCCAAACTATTGAGGTCTTATTAATCTTCTATTAGGAAACTTCTCTGCATTTGGAAGAGAAAAGGAAAAACACTTTCTGAAACGTCTATAGTACTGCACATATTATAAGTTGAGGAGGTAAGGAAAAATTTTCAATAAAAGACCAAGTTATAATTTTGTCTGTATTCACTGCTTTACCAGGTTTTCTCTGTAGGCAGAAGGCGAGGTGGAGCAGATGGCCTGTGGCACCACTGCCGGGGTGATGGCTGTGTTCTGTACACACTATTCACATATTATTGTAGTGGACACCCACACAGGAGGCATCCTTGTATAATATTCACAGTCTGTTAATTCCTCTCAGCCTGTCCATAGAGATGAATTTGGCGCCTCCTGGTCTCTGTTTAATAATGCCCTGGTAGGGCTGTCCAAGATCACACACATCTCACTTCTGAGACTTGTGTCTGAACATTTTCCTTCTTTCTTGTGGAAGTCACACCCTAGCTGTGGCATTTCTGAGACAAAGACCTACAGCTTTATAAGGGCTCCAGGATAGCCCATTGAGAGCAAAAACCCTAGGGGAAAGGGATGGGGGATGACAAGGACCTTTTATCCCCTGCTCCATTTTCCACAGAGCTTCCTGGAGCTGTAGTTCTAGATGGAGGGAGAGGATGAGCAGCTGGCTCTGCTCACAGACAAAGTACTATTAGCTATTCAGCTATTAGAAGCTCAGGAATCTATATGAGGAGCTACAGACATTCCTCATACCAAGCTGAAAATTTTTCTGTGTAAACTTGAAATTATTTCAAAGTAATTTTCTGCAAAAGGCAAAAGGAAAGCTGATCATCCACCAAGCTTAGTTCCTGAGAGGTTCAATAGCAGAGAAACGGACAGAGACAGCCATAGAATCATGTACACAGGGGTCAATGTTCCCAGTGCACAGTAGTTGTGACATCCGGGTAAGTTAGGTGACCTTGCTAAACTTCAGTGTCCTCAGGTGTAACATGGAGATAACACCACCTACTTGAAAGTGTTTCTGGGGAAGACATGGATCACAGCATGGACAGAGAACACTTGGCAAGGGGCAGGGCATACAACACATACAAAATAAGTGTGGAATTTATGTCTGTGTCACAAATCTCTGAGATCATTAGAAGGGCCTCTGCTTCTCTGAAACTCAGAGAGAAATGGAAAACAGAAAAGAGGATAATCTCAGCTTGAAAAGACCCTTTACTGGGGATTTTAGGAATGGAAACCAATATGAGTTGCTAATATGTTAGGCCAGCATGCCGTCATGTACACAACAAACTTCACATCTGTTGATGGTTTTCATAAAAATGCAACACTGAAACTAAATAAATATTTGAAACTACAAACCCAGACATGGAAAAAAATCATTGATGCTCTACAGAGGATAAAAGCCATGGCCCTGCATGAAAGGATGGGACTCTAGACTGCTTCAGGTGGAGGGAAGACACCTCGCAGAAATAAAGACCCTGGCTTGGGACATGGGAATCATGAAAATAGACCTCCTAAATAATTGCCCAAAACTTCCAGCCCAAGTGGACAGCCAGAGAAGAGTGGAAAGCTCTGCCCAGAAATGCAACTAGCAATGTAACATCATCAAAGAGAGATGTCTTATCTTAAGAGATCTGTGACACAGATTTCTCCAGATCAGCTACTGGTGGCCAAGTGGTTCCAGTTACTCCTCACATTTCCCTTCTCTGGCCTGACTTAATACAAATAGCATGCTCTTGTGAAAAAGGTTCGAGTAATAGAATATCACCCAGGACAATAAATCAGGAGAATTTTACACATTTAATGTCTGTGCTTAAAATTGGATCCAGGAGCCAGATTCCAAATAATATGTCCATAGGACCTGTCCTCAGGGATGACTGTCTCAGCCTGCACAAGTTGCAGGAAAAAAAATTATAGAGGCTGCCTGCTAGACCAGAGGATCGTCACAACCTTCACAATGGAGTACTCACAGGTTACATCCAGCGCAGAGCAGGCTTGCTGTTCTTCCAATGAAAACAAGGTGCTGCTATATGACTGGCGGGAGTCAGACAGGTCATGGTGAATTGAAGGAGTCAGGTAACACTCATCCAGTAAATCATTTGGGCCGTCCTGCTCTTCCACCTCTAGTAGGTCCCTGCTGAACCTGGTGGGTGGAGAAGGCTGAAGATAAACACCAGAGGGAACTGAAACCACAGTGGCTAGCCTGTTGTGAGGGGAGGCTAAGAGGTGGGCCCAGAGAAGCCAAGGGCAGTCTCCTATGTGAGATAAGACAATCCTTCCCTGTCTGGAGCAAGGGAGACAACAACAGTTGCTCAGCTCACTGGGGAGACAATGAGCTGAGAAGATAAAATTGTCCTGTATGAAAAGGTCACAAAACACAGTGTACACAAGGGACATAAAAGTGCATTCAGCATTATTCTGCAAAATGGGTTAAAATTAACACACAGTGGTCAAATGAACACAGCCTGTTAAGATTTCAGAGACTCTTAGAGACACTGTATCCTAGGCATCTCTTTTTCTCAATATTATAATGTGATACACATTTTTAATTCACTTTTCTGCTATCAAATACTTGTAGGACATGACGCCAAAGAGGCATATCAGGTATGCATCTCAAATTCACTTTAAGCAAAAAGGACAGAAAAGAAGACTGAGTGTGATTAAAATATCAAAATGTCTGGGATTAATTAGGTCCAGTGAGTCCATTAAATACAAATGACTAAAATTGAGAGATATTAATAAGAGGAAGAAATAAAAATACAGATATTCAATAGAAATGGGTAACATGAGTAATATTGGTATTTTATAATGGATGAACAGATGGAATCGATATATTTTCAAAACATTTTTTTCCTTATGCATCTAGAATCTCCAGGTGTCAACACAAAATTATTTGTCCATAATTCCTCAGAGTTACCTGGGACATGGTGGGTCTTGGTCTTCTTCCTCCCATTGATCACTTAAACTTTCTGGAAATAAATTCAGACACAGACAGACATATTAAGCAGATACTCCTGTGCTCATGAACAACTTATTTTCCCACCTCAACAAAAGAACATCAATCTCCTAAGTGTCAAACCCGGAACTGTAAAATATTTCAGGAGAGCTGAGATGGTGTCCTGGTAGAAATAACACGACTTCCTTTCCTGAGCATAGGAGTGAAATATCCCTATTCTGGTAGACCATTATCATTCCAATTTCATCTTCCCTGAGTCTGTGCAAAGAGCCAAGCCCTATTTTTACACAAACTCAAAGTAACTACCCAACTGCTTTCTAGGAGGAAAACTGCAATATCCAGTCTTCTTTCTTCAAATATTCAGATGGTCCACAGTTTGGAGGATTTGAGAAACAGAAATTAGAATGATGGAATAAATCTAGAAACCCTTGAGCCAAAATGAATCTTTGGTGCTATACAGACACTTTTGGTACATGTGGTTCTAAGACTTAAAATAAAAACAAAGAAAAAAAAACTTAGTCTTGCTTCCAGAAATCCAATGCGGTGAAATGGACTGCTTAGCTAATATGAACCAATGAGAAGACATAGAGGATGGGGTGAGCTTCAGTGAAACCTAGGCAATGCCTGCAACAGAAAGGTTTAGAAAGATACCACTGACCTTGGGCAGGCTTAGAACCACATGGCACATTGTAGAGAAAAGAAACATACAAGGAACACAATAGCTGGCAAAACAAAATCAATTCAAATTACCAGGTCTGGCAGATACTCCTTGGGCATGTGCTGCACAGGTTGGTGTGAATTTGGCACAACCTGCTTTGGGTCACTATCAGGACAATGGGACTAGAAAAACAGAGACATTGTCTTGCCTAGAAAGACACCAAAGCTCATTGATTGACCCCATGTCTGTGCTTCAGAATCAACTCTAGAGGGATTCAGACAAACATCTCCATATAGGTCCAACCCACAGTGATGAAATACTCAGCCAAGTCTGGTTCAGGGTGTGAGGACTATGAGGTCTATCTGAAGGTTTATCTGTATTTAGATGTTTAACACATTCACAATGGAGTACTCACGGCCTACATCAAGAGCCAAGCCAACTTGCTGCCTGTCCAAGGAGTTCAGGCTGCTCTTACAAAAGTGGTGGCAACTCAACGGGTCTGGAAATATCGAGGGGGTCAAATAACATCCACTCAGTGACTCCTGGGGAAATTCATTTACTTGCATCTCTGGCAGTTCACCAGTGAGCCTGAAGTTGGAAGGACAATAGATTAATCCAAAGGAAATCAGGAACTACCAAGCTCTAGATGATTTTTCCTTGATTTTGAGTCTCTGACTGTCAACAACGTCCAGAGTATTTATGACTTCTTAGACTTACCAGGTGAATGCTGGAACTTGGTCTTCCAGACCTTTGGCATCATTTAGATTTCCTAAAAATGAAGTCAGACAAGAGCTTGTTCCATTAAGCATATCCCTTCCCAGATACATCACATTGACAATCTACTCCCAACATAGACACATCAATTTTCTTGGTATGAGAACAGAATATTAAGGGTCTTTAACACACGGCTTGAGACATCTGTTGTAGTTGGCTTTGCTGAGTCATGGGGCAAACTCTCCCTACCAACTCACAAGTGATAGAGCCTGGGGCTAGGCATAGTGGAACCTGGGCCAAATCTTCAAGAGAGATGTGGACAAGGATTTATGGTATGCGGCCAAGAAATATGGTATGTGGACAGTGAATTATGGTAAAAACATATTCAAGGATATGGGAAAGGCTGTTTGAAGTCTTTGGACATGCATAGAAACTCACAATATTTGTAAAAGAAAAATGGACCATCACATGTGAGATGACAGATTCAGTCTAAATTGCTGCTGAAGTGGTGTCGTTCTGTAGGTCAACCTTAGCTCCAGTGATTGGCCAGTGAGGCAAAGATGAAAACTGTGTGGCTTTGGACTAGGACTGAGCAAAACTCTCTTACTCATGGGATGCCTTTTTTCACACTAAATCCTAGAGCTTGCTTCAATCCAGTATGTGAGTATAGGGTCTACCGGAAGGTATGACGTTTCTCAATGGAGACAGGTTACAGGGTACAAAGAAATGGAGGCTACCTGGGAAGCCAGTTGGAGTATTATACCCATTAGGAGTAGGGTATTCACTGGTTACATTCTGAGCAGAGCAGATTTCCCGTTTCTCAAATGCAAAGGAGGTGCTTGCACAAGGCTGGTGTGACCCAGGCAAGTCATGATGACTAGAAGTAAAAAACCATTCATCCTGTGAGTCCTGCAGGACTTTCTTTTCTTCTGATTCCTGCAGCTTTCTGATGATCCAGGCAGTATAGAGATAACGGAAGATGAAAACGAGAGGTATCAGACACCATGTTTCCTTGCTGCTTTGATTGGAGACACAAGCTAGTGGTCACAGAAACCAAAGTGGTCACAAAAAGCAAAGTGCTCCTTAAAGAGGGGCATACCTCATCAACAAGGGTACCTGCATAAGCAATGTTTGTATACCTAAAACTGAATTGTATCCCACATCTTTATGATAAAAAATGTGAAAAAAAGAGGGAAATTGTATCCTTCTACATGTGGCATGAAATGTGACTGCCATTGGGACAGAGCAAAAGACAGCAGTGGGTGTTCAGTGCACTTGTCAAAAAACAAGCTGATATAGGAGGATCCAGAACTGTCCCTGTGCACTATAAACATGACTTGCAGCACACATGGAAAACTAAAATAGGGTTTCTATTATTTTGTGTAAATTGTGTTGTATTTTACATGTACCACCCATGTGGATAGAGATCTGGAGGCCTTCCAGACTACCAGATCTTATGTTGTCTTCCCTTTTCCTTCTTTTCCAATTTTTGACATAACATCAAGTTCTTTTATCCAGTTTCTTCTCTTGCAATCAAATGCTAGCCAAGATGCTGACATCTAATAGGCATAAAGCATATATGCAAACACCCTGATATATCTACATGGAAGAGAACAAATGAAAATAGGAAGTCTCTGAGGTTGGTTAGATCACCTGGGTCAACTGACTGTAAGTTACTATAATGACGAGGGATTAAGACCTTGAAACCTACACATATACCACAATAAAAAGATGGCATTGTCAAAATCATAATTTGTAGTTGGCCGGATGGATGAACTAGTTCTATTCATCACTTCCTATTTTCCCATGGATCTGCAGTCTCCAGTTGCCACTATTGAAACAACAGCCCACGAGTCTTCAGAATTACCTGGAGGCCACTGACTGTTGCCCTTCATGTTTCTCATGATCACCTGGATTGTCTGCAAATAAATTCAGAGGAGATGGTTACATTAAGCAAATCACATGATAAAATCACTGTCTAGTTATAACACAAGAACATAAATATTCTCAGTATAAGAATATGATTTTCAGTGAGGAATAGTCTAGGATGCCGTAGTCTTGTGAGAACTAGATAAGCCTGTTTTCTAGATGCGGAGGACAAAAACTCCCTCATTTGTAAGATTATGATTTCACACTCTTTAGGCCTGATGCTGTGCAAAAGGTAAGACCAAATATTTCTCATGGACTTCAGGAACTCGCATAACTACTTTCTAGAGGTACTGGTGCAATATTAACCTGTCTCATCATTTAGCATGGTTTTTGAATGTTTGGAGGAATTTATATACAAGACTGCATGAATGGAGGAATTCTTTTTTTTTTTTGTCACCTTTAAATTTTTTATTTTAAAATTGGGGAGTACAATTCAGGGTTAGGTATACAAATATTCATTGTGCAGGTACCCTTGTTGATTAGGTGTGCCCCCTTCCCCAGGTAGATTCTCACTACTGCCAACCCCACCTCCCCGCCCCCAACATGCCTGCAGTTTCCCGCTACTGTCAGTCCTTTTCTTATGGTATTATGATAGTTGTTCAAGGTCCGTTCACATATGAGTGAGAACATGTGATACTCAGTTCTTTGTTTCCGTGAAAGATGTTTAGAGGAATTTACATATAAGACTGCATGAATGGAGGAATACTTTTTTTATTAATTTTTTTTAATTTTAAAGATGTGGTATGCAATTCAGGGTTAGGTATACAAACCTTGATTATGCAGGTACCCTTGTTGATGAGGTGTGCCCCTCCCTCCCTCAACTGCCAATCCCACTTCTGTTCCCCTGGAAGTTTCCTTCTACTGCCAAACCCTTTCTTATAGTATTATGATAATTGTTCAAGGTCCACTTATGAGTGAGAACATATGGTACCCTTTTTTTTGTTTCTGCTACAGTTCACTGAGTATGATCTACTCTAAATCCATCCAAGTTGCTGTGAAGTCCATATGTTTGTCCTTCTTTATGGCTGTGTACTATTCCATTGTGTATATGTACCACATTTTTTTATCCAGTACAGCTTCGATGGGCAGAATTGTTGGTTCCATGTTTTTGCTATTGTGACAGGAGCTGTGACAAACATTCGTGTGCAGGTATTTTTTTGTAGAATGATTTGAGTTCCTCTGGGTATATTGCCAATAGGGGAATTGCTGGGTCATATGGAAAGCCAATTTCTAGTTCTTTCAGAAATTGCCACACTGTCTTCCAGAGAGGCTGCACTAGTTTGCATTCCTACAAGCAGTGTAAAAGTGTTCCTTTTTCTCCACATCCTCTGTTGATGTTTGTTTTATTAACGATGGCCATATTCACTAGGGCTAGGTGTATCTCAATGCGGTTTTGACTTGCATTTCTCTGACAATCAGTGAGGCTGAGCACTTTTTCATGTGTCTGTTGGCTGCCCGTATATCTTCTTTTGAAAAGTATCTTTTCATGTCTTTTGCCTACTTTGTAATGAAACTGTTAGTTTTTTCCCTTTCAGCATGTTAGAGTTCCTTGTAGATCCTAGATGTTAGGCCTTTGTCAGATATACAGTAGGCAAATATTTTTTCCCATTCTGTGGGCTGTTTCCCTGCTCTTTTGATGGTTGCTTTTGCTTTGCAGAAACTGGTCAGCTTAATGAGGTACCACTTGTCTATCTTATTTCTTATGGTATGGTCACATAGGGTTATGATCAGGAATTGGTTGCCAGTTCCAATTTCCATAAGGGTGTCTCCTGCGTTTTCAAGATTCTTATATTTTGAGGTTTTACATTTAGGACTTTGATCTATTTAGAGTCAATTTTTGTGTATGGTAATAGGTAGGGGTCCTGTTTCAATCTTCTGCATGCGGTCAGTCAGTTTTCCCAGCACCATTTACAGAATAGGTTCTCCTCTCCCCAGTGGTTGTTTTTGGAGGTTTCTCAAAGATGAGTTGGTTGAGAAATTGAGACGTTGCTTCCAGAATCTCTATCCTGTTCCATTGGTCTATATGCCTGTTCTTGTACCAACACCAGGCTGTTTTGATTACTGTAGCCTTACAGTAAAGCTTGAAGTCTGGAAGTATGAGACCTCCTGCTTTGTTTCTTTTGCTAAGGATTGTTTTGGCTATTTGTAGTAATTTATATCATTTAGGAATGCAACTGTCTTTTAAGTCCTTTATCAGTGCAAGCAGGTTTTTGACTTTTGACAGATTCTCTTAGATTTTTAAGGTACAGGATCATATCATCAGGAAAGAAAGATAACTTGACTTCCTCTTTTTCCATTTGGATAGCCCTGATTTTCTTCTCTTATCTGTCCTAGCTAGGACTTCCAACAATGTTGAACAAGAGGGGTGAGAGTGGGCAGCCTTGTCTTGTTCCAGTTTTCAGGGGAAATGTTTCCAGTTTCTGTCCATTTAGCAATACATTAACTGTGGGCTTATCATGGATGGCACTAACTATTTTGAGGTATGCTCCTTCTATACCTAGGTGTTTGAGGGTTTTTATCAAGAAGGGATGCTGGATTTATCAAAAGTATTTTCTGCATCTAATGAGATAATCATGTGGTTCTTGTTTTTACATCTGTTGATGCATTTAATTACTTATGTGGTCTTGCGAATGTTGAACCAGCCCTGCATCCTGGACATGAAGCCTACTTGGTCATGGTGGATGATTTTTGAGATGTGTTTTTGGATTTGCTTTGCTAGAATCTTGTTGAGGATTTTTGCATCTATGTTCATAAGGGATATGGGACTATAGTTCTTTTGTTGAATCTTTACCTGGTTTGGGTATCAGGTGATGTTAGCTTTGTAAAATAATTTGGGGGGAATTCCATCTTCCTCAATTGCCTGGAATACTTTCAAAATGATTGGTATCATCCCCTCCTTGTATGTTTTGTAGAATTCTGCTGGAAAGTCATATGGTCCAGGGCTTTTGTGTGTGTGTGTGTGGTTTTCGTATGACAGAGTCAATTTTCTGGGATGTTATTGGTCTATTTAGTGTCTCAATGTCTTCTTGTGTCAACCTGGGGAGGTTGTGTGATGCCAGAAAGTCCTCCATTTCATTTGGGTTATCAAGGCTTTTTCCATATAGGTGTACATAGTGATCTCTGATAATCTTTTGTATTTCTTTGGGTTCAGTTGTGATTTGATCTTTTGTATTTCTGATTGTGTTTTATTTGGGCTTTTTCTCTCTTTTTCTTGGTCATTCTGGTTAAGGGTTCATCAATCTTGTTAATTCTTTCAAAGAACCAGCTTTCTGTTTTGCTGGTGTCTTCTATGGTATTTTTTCTTCTATATCCCGCATTTGGGCTTTTATTTGGTGATTTGGATTCTTCTGCTAAAGTTGGGTTTTTGGTGGTCTTCTCTTTCCAGCTCCCTTAGGTGATTTGTTAGGCTCTCAACGTCTGATCTTTCCATTTTCTTGATGTGTGCTCATAGAGATATACATTCCCCTCTGAGAACTGTTTTCATGGCATCCAAGAGGTTTTGGCAAGATGTTTCTTCATTTTCATTTGTTTCCAGGAATCTTTAAATTTCTGTTTTGATTTCCATGTTGACCCAGGAGTTGTTCAGCATCATGCTGTTTAATGTCCATGTCTTTGTGGGCTCTGGGGGAATTTTGTTGGTGTTGATATTTATTTTTATTCCACTGTGGCCTGAGAAGGTGCATGGTAAGATTTCAACCTTATGGAATTTGTTTATGCTTGATCTGTGGTCAAGGATGTAATCGACCTTGGAATACGTTCCATGTGGTGATGAGTAGAATGTATATTCTGTGGATATTGGGTGGAATAATCTGTAGGTATCTATTAAGTCCATTTGGCTGAGTGTCAAATTTAGTTTCTGGATTTTGCCCAGCCAAGCTCAGTTTGTTGATTTTTGCCCAGCCAAGTACAGCTTCATCAGTGATGGAGAATTAAAATCCTTCCCTGATATCCAATCTCTAAGAGATTATGCAGCTTCCAGATCAGTTGTACAAGAAACACTTAAAAAGGTATTAAGCACAGAAAGAAAAAAAAAGAATGACCACACACTTCCCAAGAGAACAGCAGAGCACAGAATCAACAGAGAATACACTGGAACAAGAAATTTGAAGACACACACATACATCAACTCCAAAATCAAAAGAAAGCAAGCAAACAAAGAAAAAACTTTATAAGAACCGCATGACAGGGATAAACAATCACATTTCAATAGTCAGCCTGAATGTGAATGCACTAAATGCACCACTGAAAGGACACAGAATGGCAAACTTGATAAGAAACCATGACCCAATTATTTGCTGCATCCAGGAAACTCATCTCACCAAAACAGACACACACAGACTCAAAGTTAAAGGATGGAAAATGAGTTTCCAGGCAAATGGATCACAAAAGAAAGCTGGAATCGCAAGCCTAATATCAGACAAAACAACCTTTAAGCTATCAAAAATTTAAAAATATACAAAAGGGCACTACATTATGATAAAAAGTGAAATCCGTCAACAATAAATATCTGTCTTAAGCATATATGTACCCAACACAGGAGCACCAGCATTTAT